>JAOEGS010010762.1:59612-93460 GCA_025447755.1 Corythornis vintsioides
CCCTCCCTCCTATCTTTTTATATATGAAAAAGACTCATTAATACATTCTTTATAAAGATCCTCACCTACAATAATACTGCTGCACTGCTCAGCAAAGGCTGAGGCTTATAGGGGGAGATGGCACATCATCAAAGGTTTATTACTCCTATGAAATCTGCTTCAGAGAATTAGAAAGTATAGACAATGAACAAATTTCAAATAAGTGAATAAAGTGCATTTTGTGATTCACTGTCTTGGCTTTATTTTTTTTTTTATTATTGTTATTATCACCTCTATTTGCTAACTTGCAGAACTGTAAGCAGGTGTCACTGCCACACAAGAATTTGCCAGATTTTCTTTCATTTATCTGGTATTTTGCCCTTTATTGCTCAATTGTTTTGATGCACAGAGATGAGACAGCTTTCTAAAAAGTGGTACTTTTTAAATTGCTTTCTGCTCAGGAGCAGAGAATGTGTCCTGTACCTGTTGGCACAACTGCTGAATCAAAGCCTGTAGCTACACAGCTCTCTCTCAAACTCTTATTCCTTATCAAAGCATCATGTGTCTATCTAAAAGCACAGCAGAGGTTTGGATCATTACCCAGAACTAGTTGTTGATGAAACAGCATTACAAACCAAAGAACCAAGACATGCATTTCCAGATGAGGTCTGCATGACAAGTAAAATACTTCAAGACTATGTAGGAAGAGATTTGTTGGCCAAAGTATGTAAGAAAGAAAACCAGGACAGATTAAAAAAATCAGATCAGGACTATGAAGGGTAAATTGATCTCTGCATGGGACTGCTGTTTAGAGGAACCACTTTGTGGTGCTGAGTTGATTGTTTTAGAGCTGACAGCATGTTGTGCTGTCTGATAGGACATTGGTGGGTATGGGATTTCTTCAGCAGCAATCCTACTAAGATCTAAACACCAGATAATGAACTGCACAGACATGGAGCATTTCTCTGTGCCATCACTGGAGACAGCAGGTTTTCAGCTGAGTTTTCTCTGTTCTTAAGGCTGAAGTCTGGGGAGGAACTGAGTTGGTCTGTTCTTTCAGAAGCCTTCTCTACACTATGCATTCCTTAGGCAAATACTGGGGCTCTAGCCACTTGTGGGCTTTTTTCTTTTTTTTTTATTCTGAGATAATTTTGCCTGTTAAAGCAAGATGACTGACAGGCTAGGAGTCCCTGTTTCCCATGAAGCTATTGGATCAAGTATCTTCTCCCCACCACCAAGAGCTAAGGGAGTGCCCACAGCTCCCATTGCTTCCATGAGATCTCTCTGTTTTGTCCCAGCAAAAAAAAAAAAAAAAGAATTGCCAGGCTTTGAGCTCCATTTGTTAAGAGGCACAGGCCTCCTCACAACTGTTTATTTTATGCACACCTAAAAAAAAATCACATCAGGGAGATGAAGGTGCCATATATTCCAGATGACTTTTTTTTGTGTCATTACTCTCCTGCCCCCTCATCACCATTTTCTTGGGTTTTGTTTATTTCACAGAGTTTGCTACCTCTAATGGCTAAGCCAGAGGGAAAACCACGTAATATTACTAAATCATTTCAATCTATTTACCTGCCTCTTACTCTTACAGTGTACAGCTAGCATTTCAAATCATACAAAGGCTAAAAAAGTGTAACCAATAACACCAATTTCAGGAGTAGAAAGCTTCAAGAAAAAAAAAAAACAACACAAAACTCTGCACATTAGGATGAAAAAATTGAGCCATCTAATCACCCTCTCTGAACAAACTGTGGAGCAGGATGGGTGGTGATTATTTCTAAAAGATTTAGTTCTAAAATATTAGTAATACAGATAAAGGATTAACACTAATACTGTAGGTGACTAATCTTGACTGTGCCATTTTAACAACAGCACTGCTACCACCATCATAAAGGAAATTAGCACTGATAATTAGATCAAATCCTTTATGTCAGTAATCCCACTTGAAGATATTTTCAGAAGGTTGGAGGTTTAAGGCAATTTCCTGTATGTGTCCAAGAGTCATTAATTAATATTGATATTTAATGTGTTCCAGACTTTCATTTCTTGGTAATACTCAGAGCTATATCCAACTAACTCATTTGAGACAATAGTTTAGTCACACCAGAAAATAATTGCCCATTCAGCACCAAAGACTATCAAGCAACAAATCAGGGACCTTTAAAATTGTCTTACATATTAGGGAATTGAAGCTCTCTGTATCTGAGCAATTTAATGCCAGTTTTTTCCATCCCACAGAAATGCCTTTCAAACCTTGCATTTTAAGTAAAATCAGTCTCATGCTGTGTCAGTATTTTGCCCAGTGATTGATACTGTTTATGTCATCGAGATTTCTTCCCAGAAAGAAGGATGGACCAACTCCAGATTCCTAATACTAAAAAATAAAACAACAACAACAAACCAAACCAAAAAAAAAATCCCCCAAAAGTCTAAGTATATGGTTCTAAGGCCCTAAATTATTTTTCCATGGTCCTGGTTGGCAGCATTGACCAATGCCTCCTCTCCATGAGAATCAGCAACAGAAGACACAGTCAGATGTTTGCTGGTAGCAATCAGCCTTGCCAGCTTTAGAAATGTGCATAAACCACTTTGAACACTTTAGCTCTACTGCACACACATCTCCACAGTGCTCCCAGGCACCCATCAGGGCTAACATGAAAGGAATGGGCACATGCAACAGGCAGGCATGTGTTTAAGCTGGTCCTGTGTTTGGAAGAGCTTTGCCAGCCTGCCTCCCACTGTGCTGACAGCCTTGCAGGTTTTCTTCAGCAATCTCTCCCTACACTGTGCCTTTAACTCCTATTTCTGAGCATCTCAGTAAGACTAGACTGAACTGGAGAAATCACAGAGAAATTATTGTTTGGTTAAGGTTAAATCCCAGTTCATCTACCTCAAACCTCCTACGGATGTGCTATACAAACGCAGATGAGGAAAATACTTCAAGGTGCTTAGAAAGAAACCATACCACAAAGAGTACCTTTGAGAGCTGAGGCTTGCTGATTGTTCTCCAGTTTTATAAAAGCAGAAACAGCCACTTACCTGAAAAGAAAAAGAGAAAAAAATATCAATGATTTTTTTTTTTTTTTAATAAAACTACATTTTGTATGAAACAAGAAAGAATAAAATGATTGTGATGCATTGGCAGACTGCATGTAGGATGCCCAGGACTGCAAAAGCAGGGAACCAGCCTGAACATATGATGGCAGAACTGTGGGATGCTGATGGGACTGGAATAGGGTAGGATTTGGTCAGAAACAAATAGGGTAAATTTGTAAACCAGCAGCAGAATATGTGGACAAGTTTCTTCCCACAAAGGATGATCCCAATAAAGGCAGCAGACACATTCTCTGAGGTTTCCTTCCTACTTTCTGCCCTTCTCCCATGTCTGTTATGAATTGGTATGGAAAATTTTCTTCCAACGTGCACGTTGAAATGTGCCTCTCTGCAGACTGAAGGATTCATTCTCTGTGATAAATGTGGAGTTCAGAGAAATAGTTTCTGAATCCTCCTGTGATACTTCTCCTGCCCCCTCTCCACCAAGAAAATAAAACAAAAAGGTCTGAGGAACCTGCAAATGAATTCCTTTCTGTGCAACATGTGTGTACGGTCCCATTAGCAGCAACACAGCAGGCCATCGATTGGGGAGGGGAAAATGGCTTTGTTTATGGTAATGGATTTTGAGACTCCTGGTGATAATTTATTTAGTAGGAATTTTTGCAGAGCTGGCTATTATACTGATGGAAACCCTCAGAATAGGATGATTTTAAAAGGGGTGGGGTGAAAACAAGTGGCATTGCTTATTTTTTGATAAATATAGTTATTAAATAATTTGAAACACTGGTAAAATGTATCTGAGAGTTACACTGCTGTAATCCATAACACAAATTACATGGCTATTGACAAATGGCAATTTAATACAGTGATTAACTTCAAAACAATGTGAATTCCTCTGTTGTGCCTTTATTTATTTATTTATTTTAAGACATAGTATAGAGCATAGGAAGCAGGATGCATGCTGGGATCACCAGATGCTGTGCTGTTGCTGGTCTCAGGTTTACTTTCTGCCTCATCTCCCCAAAGGATACACAACCAGGAGTAACCTAACCAATTCCCTTGCCATCTTTAAGTATAGATCAACCCTGGGAAGTGTCCATGGGGATAATTCTGCATAAATACTCCGTTTCAGTTAAGCAGCCTCTTTTGCATATAGAAGCTTCCTGTCTAGTCCCAACCTAAGAAAAATCCCCAGAGGGGACAAAACCCAAACCAAATCCACAACTTGCTTGAAATTAATTCTCATAGATGATTTAAAATAGAAAAGAGGTAATGATCTCATCCTTGACATAGCCTTAAGGAACAGACACTTGGCCTGAAGGATCAAGCCACCCACTGTGCTATCTAGTCTTTTGCAAACACATCCTGAGACAGATGCACCCATCAACTTAGAGATGTCAAACCCTTTGCAGTAACACTGCAGAGCTACCAGCTGTAATGGGATACTGGGAAATCAGATCATCCTACATTTAAACTGATTTCTATCACTGCTACTCTTTGCAGTACAGCACTAGCGTTAAATGCAATAACATGCTGTTGCATGGTCACTTAATTCTAGAAGTAAATTCGATATTTGCTGGCATCCCCTATCCAGAGACACAAAGTGTACACATGTACTGGAGCTGTTAGTTAGAATTACCTTTGCAATACCTCCCGGGGAAAACCAGAACAGCTTAGGCACCTGTCTAGGAAGAAAGGGTTGTCATTCTCACCCTAGACAAAATTGTTTGCAATTTCCTCTGCATCTTGCTTTTTATTACTGTTATGGACCAGTTGCTGTCTTGGACACATATGGGTTTTCCTACAAGAAATAAGAAGGACCTGTTCCCATTGCTTTTCATATTTTCAAAGGAGTTGGAGTAGAACAATGCAAATGAACACTTCATGAGAGCATTTGCATGTAGTTAGGAACAATGTAAGGAACAATGCCAGTGTTCTTTTGATGGGGCTAGTGGAAAAATGTTTGTTAGGAGAGCTGTTTCCCAAGTCCACTATACAGAGTCCTGAAGAACTCTGAGGTCCTTCCTTTAAGATAAAATTTTATCATTGCATTTTGAAGATTCCTTTTATGGCTGAAGGCAGTAAAGGCACAGAAATCTGAACATGAATTTAGTTTTAAATCTCTAAATGGGTGCAGTCAAATGCAGGATAGAGTAATTGTGGATGATGACTGTCTGAAAACTGTATCCCTAAAAAGCAGGCCTGGGTGGCAGAACACCTGGGATTGGGGTTGGACTCTTGCATTGGCTCATTTTTTGACCTTAGCTAAGCCAGAACTATTTTGTATGCTTTCCTGTTAAATGATACTCATCAAGGGTAGTCCCACCTTTTGTTAAGTCTGTTAAGATGTTTCAACAGATAAAAGGTAGTTTTTCCTAGCACATGGGAAGACCAGCTGGCAAAACTCCACTGATGTAAAGGCACAGTAGACCCTTGACAAAATCCACTTTCTGATTTGATGTAAGGATACAAAATTTGGTTGTATTTGTTCTGACAAGGGTTCCCTCAATCTCTCCTAAGGAAGCTGTTCCACTTCAGTGAAACAAGTATAACTTGCCCAGAGCAAGACTGTTACTCTGTTGTAGTTAAGGCTTCCAGTTCTGGTTTCAAGGACATGAGTAGGCTTTTGCATCTCCAGTTACTCTCCCCACTCCAGCAATAAAAGTTTCCTTAATTCAATTCAAGCTTCCCAACATCTGGAGGGTAAACGACACGAATGATACTGCATTTTGCAGCAAACAACATGCCTTGTCAAAAAGACTTCCTCCAACTCCTGTTCCTACACCCTCTGTTGGGATAAACTTGACTGGGTTCATTGCACCTTTATGGAAATATCAGTGACAGAGCATGACTGTGGATGACAGAGGTAGTGATATGGACTGGACACCAACACTCCTGCCAGGGCCAGGCTTTACTTGAGATTTCCTCTCTGCAAGCTGACCTATCCTTTCCCCTGCTTCGCTTGAGAATCTTGATGAGAAGAGAGCCCGCGGTGGGATGGCTGCAAATGTAATGCAATCAGAAGATAATGACTTCAGAAGGAGAGGGGAGGGAGGGGATAATCAGCAGAGGCAGATGAACTCCCAAGATATATAAAAAAAATCCAGACTCTGTTTTCATGCAGATGTCCCTAGTAATGAAGAATGAGGGAAGAGGAATACTGAGAAAGAGGTGAAATGGAAGACGATTTGTTTCTAAATAGCACTATGTCAGAGTTTTCCATGGGGTGTAAGTAGCTTCTTAAACTAAGAGTGTCTGGAAATACCCCAGACAAATTCAGACGTCTCAGCTCTTTCTCTCTCTCTATTATACACCTACCCATGCCACAATTTAGAGTTAGCTTTAGTGGGAATTGAAGACAGGAATTTAAAATATGCAGGGAACATCCCAATCTCCCTTCAGGCTCAGGTTGAGCTCAGTGTCTATGAAAATATTATGCAAATATGACAGTGTTTTCTTTGGGCAAGCCATTTAACTGGAGCTTTCAACACCTCAGAAGCCTGGAGACAAAGGGTGCAGGCAATGATAAATGCAATTTATTTACAATGGGCATGAAAGGGAAGGTATAGAGGCAGCTGCTCCTAGAGGTGATCTCCCCGGCTAACCCTATGCAGTCTGCTCAATCACAGAATTCAGCCTTCCCTGCCAATGTCTGCCAGTTTCCCAGGGTGAGGGGCTTCCAGGGATCATTCCGCTCAGAGGCTTCTCTGTCCCTGCCTAGCTTCTGCATTTCTTATTCAGGTATGTGACTTCCACAGGCAAGAAGTTTTAACTTCTAAAACCAAAGCAGTTAATGACCCGACCTTGGCAAGCCTCACACAAATACCAACCCAGGGTTCAGACTTGGGAGAACTGAAGATTTTCAGCCCCTTTGAAGAGAAACTATACACAGGTACAGTACATTACTCTCCTAGAAATTCTCCCTAGCCTAATGGTATCAATACTTAATGGCAACAGGTCTGAGCACTGCACGTGCACTGCAGGATGTGAAGCTACCGAATATAATAACAGACCAAATCAGACTGCTAGGATACCACAGGGAGCTGCTGTGCAAAAAAAAACCTGGAGCTAAAATGTCTTCCAGCACACATTGCTAGAACCTGTGTTGTGGCTAAGATAAAATCAGAGGCCTTGAATTCTCAGGTGGTTATATACATCTCTTTTCATCCCTCCCATATATTAAGCGTAGGTGTTAGCATCAGCATCCTGAACAATTTCCAACAAGCATCCATATGCTCTGCCTTTTTCCATTCCCTCAGCAGATGAAGTGGCTAAGCTCTCCTCGTCTCCCCGCACTAAACGCCTGCTCTGTCAGAGAGCACCGCCGCTCGCGCGTCAGCAAATTAGGTTGGGATGGCTGAGGGCATTATGGCCTGCAGCTCTCCATCAAACCTCTCTCCCAGAGATTGCAGTTCCCTCATAAGGGACAACCAAACAGCTCCTGGGTCAGCTGCTGCACTTTACAGCTTGCTCGATTAGCATGAATCAAATTGATGTCAGCTTACTTTACCAGGCTGGCTGTAAAACTGTGCTAGGGAAAGGGCTGCTTCATGAGCCATTCAGCTGTCCCTGCTGTGGGGTGGTAACATCTGGTAGAAGCTTGAAGCCCAAACCACTTGCACCCCACAAACCTCATTAGTTGCTGAGCAAATGCAAAAAAGTATGTGGAGTGTTCCACCCCAGAAAAAGCTGCTATACGGGGAGAACTGCAGGTGAGGTGACCTCAAAAAGCCACGCTTCCAAAGGATGATCCAACATAGGAAAGGTGTAATTAAGTTATTCTTTATTATTATTACCCCTGAGACCCAATATACTCTTAAAAAAAAAAAAATCTAATCCTTTCTAATTTGTTCTAAGTAAAACCATTACTTATAAGTATGACAACTGTATTACTAATTATGCAATAATTTTATGCCGAAGTGCTAGTAAAAATGGCCTGAAGTCTAAATTAGGCCTAATAAAGAATTAATTTAATAAATCGCTTGGTCTAAAAAAAAAAAAATATTTACTTAAGAGTTTGCTGAAAAATCTCACATTACATTTTATTAATACTACATAAAGTAATTGTGTAATTAGAACTTAACTTACAAGTTGGCACAATTTCCCTGATAATGATAACTTGATAATGATGCCCAGCATTCACAGAGCACTTATCAGCCAGAAAGATCCCCAAATACTCTGCTTAAAAAATGCACCAGTGTCCAGATGTCACTCCACTCATCCTAGAACTGCAGCCACCTCTGGGCTGAAATTGGGCAACCATTTATTAAGAGTGTGTCAGCACTCTGCAGCAATTTAGGAAGGATGCCTGAAGAATACAGAAATCAACTTAATCGGGGCTGGGGGGAAGAGAGAAAAATAACATAATTCCTTGGAAATACAGTCAGGACACAGAGGCTTGTATTGTTTCACTCATCATAAATTATCTTGGGTATCATAACCTGCATCCTGAACCCTGTTAGTGATGTGACCTTTCCTCTCAACCCAGCCTGTCCTAAATGCTTGTTCCAGTGCTGACTGGGGCAAGGTTTCCACTTGTGGATTTCTTTGTGGAGTTCCTCATGGCAGTGTAGGGTTCCTTGGAAAGGACCCCTTTGACTCCAACTAGACTCACATCTTATTTACAGAGTCTTGATTAAATCAGAACCAGTAGTAATGAAAGCAGAAGCAAGAGCGAGTCATGTCCCTCACATAGGTTGCATGGTCTTCCTGGTACAGTGAAGAAGCTGATGTTTGGATTTGCCTGCTGAAATATCTGTGCACATGTGTCTGAAAGGGAGACCCAGGAAATTTTCTTGTGGATTCTACTGAGAGAGCTGGTGCTGTAAACATTGACCCTGCCTGTGTTTGAAGGGTCACAGGTCATGCCTAAACCACATTCCTAAGAAAGCAGGAAGAAGTCTACAGTGGTTTGACAACAAAGAAATTACAATTAGTTGGTCCTGATCAAGCAACATGGGCACTAAGGGGAGAGGCTGAACAGTCCACCAGCTGCACATGATTCCACAATACTGCAGTTTGTTTTTTTTAAAAACTAATTTCCATTCCTTTTTTAAAGGCAGAAAATGAAAGAAACAAATAAAACAAAAATATGCCATCTAATCCTTCCGCTCACACACTGGAAACAGATCATGGCAGCTAAAATTAGTCCAGATTAAAATGTACTTGCTCGTGACCTCCATCAGTAGTTTTGAGTGTGCTGTTTAAATGCAAGAGCCTCCTAGCAAGACACACATTACAAAAGCTTTAATGCTTTGCATGGGACTCCTGGGACACTTGCTGTTCTTGTTCCCTCCCCTGCCTGAATGAATCTTTACCTCCTCCAAGCAAATTCTGAGTGCAAATATTGCCAATTGCGAAGTTAAAATTTGTTGTCAGTCAGCTTTACCTGAAATCTACTCTTTCTACAAACCTTTCTCATCAAAAATGTTCTCTCTGGAATAATCACAGGATGTGGATGCCAAGAGAGTGTCAATGCAATCACGAAAGATTGGTGAAAGAATTGAGAAAACTACTTGACAGCACTCATCCAGCTTGGATGAAGACTACTTAAACATTTCATCTGCTTTCCTACGCTACAGGAGCTCTTTTGACACCATTGTGCTTGTGCTCTGCTACACTGCTGGTTGCTCTGAGCACCCACACCTCTGCCACCACCATACAGACACCTGAACTAAAACATCTGCTAGCTGGCTGCAGCTGGAGGCTTTCATCACAGCTGTGCACCAACCAGGAGAGAAGGGTGTGGTACATACAGATCTGACATGTTGTATCTTTCTGCTGTCATCACAAGCACAGGACTTCAGTTCCCCCTGTCATCTTCCACTGGCCAGTGACATCAAACATGGGTCAGCAGAGCAGATTGAACACAGGAAGACTTTAAGGAGGGTTGAAAATGATAATAAAGACATTCATTACCATGAATCAGCTTGGGAGTGATTAAACATTGTGTCATTTTGGGGGTGCCTCAGCCTCTAGGACACAGACTGACAAAATGGACAGTGGACTAAAACCCTAAGACTGGTTTTAAGCTGAGGCTGAACACCTTTACAAAAAAAAAATATATAAAATAAAAAATTATATAACTGCCAAAACCAGCAAGGGCTTCAAAACAAACACCTAGGCCACTTAAAATCTTATGTAACATCTTCTCAGGCATTTGCCAGATCTTTTATTCTGGTTGTGAGAAAGCTAGGTTGCAATGTTAAGTCTTTTTCTTAAAAGCATATCTTCTGACCACTTTTCTCCCACCCTACAAACTACCCTTCCCTCAAACTGTTAGTTAGTTGCTTGCTTCAATATAATATGGAAGTTGCAAGAAATATAATTTATTCAACAATGAGATGTGTTGCAAGCTCTACCACTACAGCAGAATAATTTCAAGTAGAGTTGGTGGAGCATTTTCAAATAAATATTTTCTGGTCAAAATGGGATGTTTATTGGAAGCCAGAACACTGAAAGTTTAGGGGACACTATCTGAGCATTTCCAAAGGTGACAGAGAGACCCAAATCAAAATACTTAACATTTTTATTCAAAAAGCAGACCAGACATTTTAACACAATTGTGCTTCATTAAAATGCTTGAAAAGTTTTGGGTGTAATCCAACGTGGATCAAAAACAAAATTCAGAAACTCAGAAGTTGTCATGACAGAATTATCATTCTCCAGCGTGCTTGAGTTTTAAAAAGGCTGGAGAAGGGAGTGGGGAGTACAGTTGTTTTTTAAAATCAACACTGAAAATGGATTGATGCCACAGAAAGGAGATTAAAAATTCAGATGTGACAAAGTTCAGAGATGCATGGGCCTAAGTTTGTAGTCTGGGCTGTTAAAGAGATACAGGCTTGGAGCCGCTTCTAAATTTATCCATAAAAATCAGGAAGTCTCCTTTAGAGACATGGTGCAAGTGTGATCTGTGCTGCCAAAGCTCTGAATACAGCTAGTTAGGGACCATCTCCACCAATTCCCAGAGCTGATGATGAGCCGGCAGTTGACACTGTGTGTGTCAGGGATAACATTTTGTTACGTGTATCAACGAAGGCATTTAATTTCTGCATTTATTTTCTGGATGAAAACTGTCCAGTCCCCTAAAGCAGTGAGATGCATGTTAAAAGACAGAGGCTGTTTGATCTTTCCTTTGTGGAATTTCAAACCTCTGATTTGCAAATCTTGTTCGACTATCATCTTTGAACTCCGGCGCTAGCCTTCTGTTTGCACAGAGGCTTATGCTAAGTTGACAGATTCCAGTGGCCCAACCAGGCTGCCTGCTCACTGATGGCACTGTCTTAACACTACAAGGAATGAGAACTAGATCTCTGAATTTTTAAGTGGGTTCACATTGCGAGAGGTTGTCTCAAGTCCTGTAGAGATGATAAGTTGTACAAGAATGCCAGGAGGAGAGACACATGCACTGAACTGATTTTCTTCCCCAGCCCCCAAAACTCAGCTAAGTATCACCCATTTTGCAGCTGGCTTTACTTTTTAGTGTAGAAATATGCCCTCTGGTATTCAACCTGCACAGAACATACTACACTTAGGCTAAGTGTAATCTTAACATATGCTAGCTCACATACTTGGAAAGTACAGTGAGAACCAGAGGCCTGGACTTCAGCTTCTCTCTTCTAGTTCCTCTCAAGTTCAACAGAAGCTCAAGATCAACTTGCCATGCCTTAACTAAAGGTTTGGAAGATGTATACTAGCTTGATGTATCTCCTACAGCAAAGGGCAGCAGAGAGATAGAGGAAGAGAGATGTGAAGAAATGTCAGACACATCTAACAGAAGCGTTTGACTCCCTTTGCTTGGCACACGTAACACTGTATGTACAGTACAGTTCTGTGATAAAAATATGATGGCAGAAGAGAAATGCAAAGGAATTCACAAAGCATTTCCAAGAGAAACCAGGTTTGGTAGATTCATGTACTTTAAGGTCAGAATAGAGTTTAAAACAATCACTCCTGGTCTTCTATATGTCACACACCTTTAATTTTCACCTACCTATCCTTGTACGTAGCTCAGTGACTTTTCCCTGGCTAATGCATCCTTTTTTTAGTAAGGTATCCAGTCTTGAGTTGAAAGTGATGAAGAATTAGCATGTCCTAAGGGAGTTTGATCCAGTGTTTGGTAACCTTCACTGTTGAGAGGTTGGTCCTAATCTGAATTTGTCTGACATCAATTTCCCTGTTTTGGTCCTCACTCTGCCTTTCCCCACTAGATTAAAGTGTTTTGTAGCACTACGTATTTTTTGTTTTGGTTTGGTTTTTGGTTTTTGTTTTTGTTTTTTTTTAAAAAAAACCAAGTTCCTCTCCTCAATCTTTTCAGATAAATTAGACTGATCCTGAAGTCTCACTGCAAGTCATTATATCTGATCATCTAACTCATGTTGAAGACTCTTTCTGCACACAGTGCTGCAGCAGGTGCTGAAAATGTAGATCCCAGAAAAAGACACAATATCATAGAATCATAGAACCGAATATCTCTGAACTGGACTCAACAGTGCCATGTGAGACAGAAAAGCAGTTCACATTATATTAAATTGCTGTTATGTTCATAAATCTGTGGTCTTTAAGCCCCTTTTTACTACTGCACTACTGGGAAATCTGAGATCCACTTGTACACCACCTTATTCTTCCTTTCCAGATATAGTCCTGCCATCTGAAAGCACAATCTGCTGTTCTGTGTCTCTAAATATCCAAATTAATTTTGGGTGCACTGCATACCTTTGTATGAAGAGATGCAGCCTTTCTGAGCAAACCTCATGTTAGAATTTTGCTGTCATTATTTTTTGTATCCTTCTACTAATCTTTGTGTCATCCACCCTTTTTATCAGCATACTTATTCTCAGATCATCGATGAAAAATCTGAATAAAACGGGGCTTTGTACTGATTTCTCAGAAGCCTGTCTGCAGTGCTCCCATCTGATGAAAATTCCCCATTGACAAGCGCTTTCTGAGATCTGTCATTAGCTTTCTCTCAAGTTATTTAAACTCTGCTTTATTGGTGTTGCATAGTGTTAACATATTGTCAGAATGCCATGAGGAATGACACTATTTTAGAAAATGTCCAAATATGAAGTCATCTTTATGGACCAGACTTGTAATTCAACAAACAACAAGGCAACAAAACCAAACACAAAACAAGCAAACAAAACCAGCAAACAACCACCCAGATTTGTTTGGAAAAGCCTGTTTTCCTTAAATTTGTGTTGCCTAGTGCTAATGACATTGTCACCACCTTATTCTCTAGCTGCTGAATTCTAGATATTAATTTTCATTCTTGTATTCTTAAAACAATGTCAAAATAACTGCCCCACTGTCACTCAAGCAATCCTGGTTGTTTTGAATGCAGCACAACACTAACATTCTTCTAATACTTTTGGTACTCTCCCACAAAGACTTGAAGTTAAGATTCAGAGTTAAAAGATCTGGAGATCTAAAGTTAAGAGCTGGAGATCTCCTCAATCACCAATTTGAACTCTATAGCTCAAAAGTAAGGCCCTGGTGTAAGTCACCAGGACCTATAAATTTCAAATGTCTAACCTTAGTAAGAATTGCTTACAATATATCACAATTAGCAACAAGCTGAAAAAACCCTCACTGTCCTCATAGTGGAGGAACAATTACCATGTTTCACCCTAAACCACCTGCAACAGGCTCCTAAAAACTCTTCTGCATTTGGGACTTGAGTGCACTCTGCTAACTTCCCTTCCCACCTTGGAAACCCCCCAGAAACCTCCCTTCACACCTTGGAAATGCCCCATATGGAACATCTAGGAAGAAGCTGGCTTTACTTGAACATTATGCAGGGTTTTTCACACTTCATCAGAAGACTTGCAAATGAATGCATTGCTGATCTTGAAACTGGTAGCTAAGGTTCACCGTGGGCAAAAACAAAGACTCCCTCTGAAAAACTGAATTGCAGTTTCCATCACTGGAGACTGCACCATCAGCCTGGACAAACACTGCTCTGACCTATGATCCATGCACTGTCAGACTTCTTTCTGGGTCCTCACGTTTGGACATTGTACAAATCAAACATTTGCTAGAAAACATTTTTAAGGCATGAATTCCTTATCCATTTTCACTGCAGCTGAAATTATTGCCCAGGCTCACATCAGCCTACCCTTCATTACAACATCTTTTTCTTGGCCTTAATACCTCAAACTTGCCTGGTGCTCAAATCAGTGCAGCAAGCCAAAGGTCACATTCCCTTCCTGTCATTTGGAGTATGCTGCACCTTTATCTAAACATTTCTTCCAGCTTCCTCTCTTCTACTTCATGAAACACAAGCTTTGGCTTTACTGTGAAGATATATGGCTTACCCTCCTCCAAGCATCACCTCTAAATCCCTACTGAAAGATTAGCTCCCATGTCTGATGGGCAATGTTACCAGACACCATCAGATTTGAACCTCTGAGCTTTCACAGCTAAACTTTTGCAAAGCTGCTTCCTTGTCCTCCTTAAAACTCTCTTTATACTAAAGCCACAATGTTTACAAAGATATAATGATGACAGCTAGGCTTCAGGTGCTCATGCACCTTTGTCTCAGACTGAGATAGTACCACCTCTCTTTGAACCTGCTCATCTCTTCTCTGTGCCTTTGTCTCTTCCCTTATATTTAGTTAAAATAAATAATCTGGGCTTTTTTTAGGAATTCTAATAATGATTATGTAAGACTTTCAGTCAACGTTCAACACTGGTATCCTTCCTAATGCCCCAGCTGCTTTGCTTGCACGCATTCAGAAAGATAGGTTGGGGAGTTTGTTTTCTGGTATAACTGGGTGGGCTGCCCATGTGCAACTATATTCATAAGTTAAACAGTGCCTGGGGGTGGTCCTGGGAATGAAAAAATAATCAGCTGTACTGTTAAACAGCTTAGCATGGCCTCAGCACAGCTCTGTAAGCACCCTCCCAAATAATTCTTAGGCCTACCTTGGGAAATAGAATGTTCCTAAACATTATAACCAAGTCATTTATCACACCAGGATTTAATCAAGACAGTTATGCCAAAACTATTGTTGTCAATGAGTATGTCCTGTGCCTCCTCCTCACTACCCACAGTCCTAAGAGTCTGGTGCTCCTCATAACAAAAGACCATCTATTCTATGCATTATTTGCTGCATTGCTCCGATCTGATGCCTCCTGAATCTGAATTCATTCTGTAGCTGCCATCTTAGCAGTATGACAATATCCCCAGCCACTCACAGGAACTGTTGGATGCAGAAAGAAGCCCAGAGCAATTGTTTGTTCCTTCTGATTTTGGAAGTGGTTATATGTCAACTCCATCGTGCACCAGAGCTGAGTACCACCTCAAGATTGCCCTGAATTTTTCTACTTCATAATGTGCTCTCAAAGCTATTACATGGGAAGGATATGACCAGAGATAAATGCACTCCAGAGTTTTTTCCTATGCCCTAATACACTGACAGCTGCAGGAAAAAGGTACTAAACTAATTAAAGATCAGCCTAGGCCAGTTACTCCTACAATGTGGCTTTAAAACCAGCACAGATTACATTTTATATAGGGAAGAAGGAGCACGGTATCCCAATGCAATTTGCTACTATCTCTCAATTTGATTACTGCTGGGGTAAAGCGGAGGGTGTTGAGAGGACAGAGAAACCACAGAGATGTGAGGCATGACTAAGGCTTGGTGTTGTCCTATCAACACAGGCAATGCCAAATCTTACTGGTAAAAAACTCTCCCTTTATCTGGCAAGAGCCCTCAGCCCGAGCACTTATGACACAAAAATGTTTCTGCTGAGACAAATTCTGAATCCAAGTTTTCAAGTCAAGGTGACCCACAGTATCTGGCATCACTAAAGGGCAATTCACCCTTCCTGACAGAAAACCTGGCATCACTAGGTGCACAGAGCACACTGACAGCTCCACCTTGTCTCTTAAGTATCACTTGACTTAAAGCTGCTCTCATGGCCTTACAGAGAAAAATATTCTTCTTTAGCAGCCTCAAGCACACAAATAAAGCATAGTTTTGTTTTAGCCTCTCAAAAAAACCCAACCCTTTCAAGAGCTCAGGCCTGCGATTCCTTGAAGTAAGCGTGTTTTCAAAAAGGAAATCTCTGGTCCAAGATCAAGAGGGGAAGGATTAGGGGACTGGAAAATAAAATCAGCTATTAGCCCGAGGAGAGTGCACTCAGTGAAAGAACCTGACTGGATTTAACAGGGGAACATGTGTATTAATGGCTTTCAAAAGATCACAGTTTCTGGTTTGAATGAAGGAAGCTTTTGACCTTTGGTGCAGCTGCATTAGCCAACCCTTTGATGTCCTCTAGTTAGTCCTTTCCATGGACAGCAGCACCTGATGAATCACCACTCTACTTACTCCTGATTAGCACTCAGAAAGACTCCTTCTCAGAGAGAATAAGCCCTAGGTTTGGGTTTGACTTAGACAGCCCAGTCTGGGTAATGGAGGAAGGAGTTTACTGCTCAGAAAGCCCAGACTTCCCTTCAAACCATAGTGCAGACATTTTTTCCTGCAAAGAACAGAGGATTTCTGGTAAGATGTGTCTGACAGATAGTGATAGAGAGGGCCCAAGACAGGCACACAGTGAGCAAAGGCCATGCAAATGAACACCAGACAATCTGTCAATGTACCACAAACCTCACCAAGGGAGCCATGGACTAGTATTCTCATCATGTTTTCCATCACTACCTTGCCTGAAATGAAGCAGCTGCTTTCACTTAATCCCATCCTTACTTCCATGTTCTCTTCAGAGACTACTGACCCATGCAATCCTTTCTCATCACGATTTGCAAGGGCTGGATACAGGTCCTCCTACAGTTCAGGATACTGAGATTCTGGCTTTAATCACCACAGCCTACACAGTCCTCTTCTGTATAGAAACTTGGGTGTAGAAATCACCAATTGTAACAAAATCTGTGATTCTTCTTGACATGAAACAGAAAAATAGCTAACGGGACCTATGTATGACAGGTTAAGATGCCTGCCACTGGAGTCCACACTAGGTGTGGAGAATGCAAAGACAAGCAGAGATTTAGAGAAGTGCCCACAGACAGCTGAAGAGAGGACAAACAAAGCCTTGCTGTTCATTTACTGAAGAGCTAACCTCTTCCTCTGTGTAAGAAGGAAAAGGCTGAGCTAGTGCTTTTGGATTTGATTTTATTTATTTTTTTTCATCTTTAATTATGCATCGTCAGTGACAAGCTCATGTGGAGCTAAAAGCTGGATGTGGGCACGAAGCTAATTTTTGGAGCTATTGGCTGTTCACTGCCAGGAATAAAAATGATTCCTTGTCTTCCTAGATTTGGTTTAAGGAGCAAAACCTCTTTGTCTCTCCCTCCATATTAGCTGCCTACAGACAGCTCCATTTTCCATTTGTGCATTTAATTATCCCCTTCCTATGTGAACTACTTTACATTTGTGCTTATTGAATCTCAGCTTATTGATTTCAGCTCACTTCTTGAATTCATCATAGTCGGACTCTGGGCTAATCCTATTCTCCAATGCATTGGCGATTGCTTCCAGCTTTGTGTTGCATATGAATTTGATTAGCATACTCTCCATTCCAGTCTCCAGTGAAAACGTTAATGAAAACATTGAGCAGTATCAGATCTAGAGCACATACACACAGGACTCCATGCACACCACTGCCTAACCTGACTCTAAACCTTTAATAATACTCAGTACTTTTGGGGTACAGATTGACAACCAACACTTGGCTAAGTGGTTTGCAGTAATTCACTTGAATTTATATTCTGCAGGAACAACTCATAAACCTGGGCTGAATGCAGGGGGAGGTCAAAGAAACAGCACCTGAACTGGGAGGGTGTACAAGTTTAAAGTTCAATCAGAGTTAGAGTTCAAATTAATAAATGCCACAGTACCTAATGTTTCAGCTACAAACCCCAGAACCCTCAAAAGACACACATATTTTGGGCAAGTTTACTGCCATATCAGGCTTAATTTCACTGGTGTGGCCCTTCTAACATACTTGAAAAGGATGCCAAAATGGCATAGTAGGCTGGTTCTGCTGTGTATCTAGCTTTCCAAACATAAAAGGATTTAGGTTTTAAGGGTTAGTTCATGCTCATCTTTAATTAAATGCTTCATTGTGGCTAAGATATATTGGAATGAACACAACTGTTTTCATATTCTAACTTACCTAAACCAAAACAGAATTTCCCGTTCTCACCAGCAGAATTAAGCTGGTTATATCCATGACAATTTCATAGCTGTAAGGCTTAGGGGTTTTGTCTTTAATGCGTGTGTGTGAAGAATCCACATTATTTTACATCTTAGTTCCCTCCAGAAATTTTCACATGGGTTGGTTTTTGAGCCAGGCATTCAACAATACTGAAGTTTAATGCACTAGTGCTCAATTCCCATGCTCCCTCTTCTTTCTAAGTTTAATGCTGCTGTTCCCTCCCCTCTCTCCATCCTTGGGAGATGGTGCTTCACAATGTACTCTACTTTTCCACCTCTTCCTCTCTAACACAGTAGAGCCTCAGCACTCCTCAGGAGACCCCCCAAAATTAATTCCTGATAGCAGTAAGGAAGCAAGACACCCAGATGGCAAAACGATTCTGTTTATGGTAACGTTAATCTCTTTCTGAAAACCAACAGCTGCCTTGGAAGGGTTTGGCTTATTCTTAGCTCAAGAAGTTGTACTCAATGCATTTTTGGCCTCTGGAATGTACCAGGTATAACAGATTTTTTAATATGTTTCCTAAATTTTTCCAATCCTGTGCTCATACTACAACTGTTTCTCCCAGAATTGGGCTGATGCAGGAGTTCATGACTCATACCTCTGACAACAGGTCTGGACTACGCAGCCATGTCCAGGAAAGAACACTGATCATTCATTTCCAAAGCCACGTGCACCTAGCCAAGTTAATTTGCATTATCAGCAGTGTGTGTTTGGACCTATGATATTGTAACATGATGATTTATTTCTGAGGTAAGCTCACAAGCAGCTCACAGTGAGAATAACAGAGTTAAGGTGCTATAAAGTTTGTTCTGATTGAACAAAGGGTCTTTCTGACCTAAAACTTGAACGAGATCTACACCAGTTTTTGAAAAGCTGCCCTGGAGACCAGATGTAGATGATGCCCCCAAGTATGACATGTGTGTGCATCAACTGTCCTGTTCTTATTATCCTTTCCAGCAAAGTTAGCACTGCAACCTGTTCTTGGCCTCCTCTTACTTGGTTTCCCTGTTGAAAATTCCATGTATTTTACTTACAAATCTAATATTAAATCTTTAACATATCTATATGTAAATGAGTATTTCTAGAATGTCTGCTAGATAAAAGCACTGCTCAGGTACCAGCTAACATTCCTTTTTCAACCTTGTGTGATGAAAATCTTTCATTTGGTCAGCAATATTATTAGTTATCCTCATCAGTCTGCGGAGGGCCACTGCAGTTAGAGCTGGTTGGATTCCACTGCTCTAGCCACCACAACCACAACATTCAGAAGGCCTATATAAGGCCAACTGCTTTGTCCTCCCTACATGCAGCTGAAGCAAGGGGAAAAAAAGCATTAAGTGCTTGCTTAATTTTAATGTCTCAATATATTCAGAAACAGCACCCAAGATATCATTCGGTCAAAAATCATGTTTTTAACATCATATTGAGTAGACAAGGAGGTGTTAACCTGTACAAGCTCCATTCTCCAAAGGAACAGATGGCCAGGAATATGCTTGTCCTTTCTCATTTTTCAGCTTCCCCATCCAATACTATTGACTACTTTCCCTCTTCCACTCTGCAACACCCTTAAGCCCAGCAGGCAATTCTCATAGCTGCTACAGAGAGTCTTTTATTGTGCTTTCATTTAAGGGACTTTATACGACCCTGTTTATAACATACCAATGTTCTGAATAGAGCAGCAAGGGAAAGAAAAGCTATTGTCTGAATTGCACAGAGTGGAAATGGAAGCACAGACAAAGCCTCTGAAAAGACTTAAATGATACCTAATGACAGGGGTAATCACAAAGCAAAGTTCTCAAAGGCACATGAATACCTAATCCTTACTGGTTTAATTGAAAGGTGAGCAACCTAATGGAGGTTTTTTTAGCATTTCACTACAGATCTACCTTCATCGTGAAATGCCTGAATAGCTTTAAAAACTGGCCCTTGGCCTCAATCCCATTTCAAGAAAGAAAAATAAGCAACCAGAAACAGAAATCAAAGGAATCTGGACTCCTCAGTGTAGAACTTTTCTAAAAAAACAAGTGTAAACTGTCTTTATTAGAAAATGCAACCATATGTGGTTTATCTGGAAATTCCAGCTATTAGCTGATTTGCTTGACCTCACCAGCCCACTCATGAACTCATCCTTCTCATTCCCTACACAATCATAAGCTGGGCACTATTGGCACTGTTTAGATTATGCTTTAATGAGTGCTGAAAGCTTTGCATTTTCTTTGTGAGAACTGAAGTGAAAATGAAAACTACAAGCTTTGTTTAAACACGAACAATGTGAATCTGGCAGAATTCAAACCAAGCTACAACTGAAATATTGACCTATATAAAAGCCAAGAATGGAATAAGAACATGAATCACCAGCCTTCCAGCAAGATACAACTAGCTTTAGCTGAATGGCTTCATAAAAAACTCAGTGGCTGTACATTTGCAAATATTACACACTTAGTAGTGCACAGAATTCACCTCTTAGTGTCTTACAATAAGCAAAATAAATATCAATTTCAATTTGTAACAAAAGGCATAAGTAAGTCAAACAGCTTAACACAGGTGGAACTGTAGATAACTGAAAATCTAGATGTGCAACTCTTCAGTTATCCTTCCATGAAGAAATGAGCTGGAGGAGGAATAGAAGAGACCAGCAACAAGGACTAATTCATTACTATGGAATTAGAATAATACTGCCTAGCATCTCATCAGCAAGAGCTTGGAAATCCAGGGCAATCCTTTGCCATCACTTGGCTTGTGCCCTTGGCTTCTCTTATCCTTTTGTGCTATTACAAGCTCTACCGGACTATGTGTACTCTAGTGGAATGAACAAGCTGCTGATAATGAGGGTGGAAAAAAAGAGTAAGGTACAAAATAGAATCTCCCAAAATTTAAAAATAAGAGTCTCCCTTCTTGTTTACTTCTCTGATGGAGTGTGGGCCCCACACTAAGTGTGCTGGTGGGTTTATGCCCCTTCTCTTCTTACAACCCTCATTACCTTCCAGGGGAAAGGATAGCACCATCTCCATTCCTAGCTTCCCATCACAGGAATTTGTACGTAGTTCTCCCTTTCCATCTCTCCCAGTCTGCTCACCTCTTTGTGTCTCTATCTATCTGTACACCAGTGATATCCACAGGCCTCACAAGGTAACAGAACATAATCACTTTTATGTGCCTGTCTGCCTTAATCTGTGGAAGTGTTCCCTGCAATCACTCTCTGGGGAGTTCATTTGTTAGATCATTTCCCATCTGGGTGAGCTGTATTTAATGTTTATACTATGAAAGAAAATCACTGTTGGGTCTTTCCAAGCCCTGCTATAGTTGGTGGAATCTGTGTACAAGGTGGAAAGGGACTGGCTGTGCCTTTCTGGCTGGTAAAAGAAAAAAAAAAGCAGCATTGCTTTTTCAATTATTTCTTTGTTGCTTTAGCATGAAAAGAATAAACTAGGCAGAATGGGTCAATTTCAAGATTACTCCTCTATAGAGGGAAAGTTTTTAAACAGATCTGTTCTGGCGTCGAGTGACACGAGTAATTTTCAGGTTATTGATCTCTTCCCAGCATAATTTCTTGGCGATTATTTTCCCTCTCCATTCTTGCCTCATCACTCCTCCACAAGGACCCTCTAAAGAAGTGGTGATCTATTCCCCTCTTCCATCACATGTACTTCTGCCTACCTTCTGTAATTGCAGAAACAAAGCTCAGTGAGTACCAGAGGTTCAGAGACAGACTTAGGGAAGGAATAAAATAAGTTTTTTATGTGCACTGTTCATTTTCTACTTTTCCAGCCATAAGGGAAACAATCATCCCAAACTCATGCTGATAAAACTTTTAGATCCCACTATGAGTGTATTCTATAAAAGCATGTGACATGAGCCTCACACAGTACCAATCTGTTCTAATTTTTCCCAACAACTGCACTAAACCAGCAATGGCAGTTCCACCCCCACAAATGCTCACAACAATACTGCTCTAAAGACATAACTGTCCAATAAAGACAGACCTTCCCTAGGAAGGAATGTATGATGAGTTTAACATGAGTCAGTTCTCATAACATGTACATCAGACTGGCATACTAGACTACAACAGAAAGAATGTGGCCAACAGATTAAGGGAAGCTCTTACCTGCAACAGCTATGTGAAACTGAACACAAGCATGACCCATTTACCCAGATTTTATGCTTGGCAGGGAATCTTTCCTACTGTCTGAAAGCTTCCCACTATGGCTCACTCACTTTGTGAACTCCAGAGGCAGAACACTGGACCTAAAGTACACTATAGTTATGGAGTAGGGTGTTATTGTTGGAGGTAAGAATTGAGTTCAAGCACCCTGAAAGCAGTAGGAGGCCTCCTGAAGCTTGGAGTTCCCATGTCCATAGTGAATGTTATCACCATTAGGCCTTTGAGCCAAAGAAGGAAGGCTGTTTAACCTATTGACTTGAGTGAGCTGCTCTTGAACATGGGTGTTGCATCAGGCAATGCCAGGAAGAGAAGATGGCTCCCACTGTCAGTACAAAAGTAGTGGTATCCACACTGTTTCTGCAAGAGGTTATGTGGAGAAGGCTCCAAGTCCTTATGATCACTAGTAAGAAGGTGGGTCTCAAGTGCAAGTTTCAGCTGCTGGCAGTTTGGGGACCTACTCTTCCCTTTATGTATCCAGTCTGCTGGCTGAAAGGAAGATGGCCAGCACTATGTTGCTGCATGTGAAAATAAACAGCTTCACAAACTTAGTTCAACAGTATGAAGGGCAGGTAAGCATATTGGATATGTTCATTTCATTACAGCCTCCCTACCTCACAGGTTAAGTTGCTGTCAAATAGAAGCCTTTCTCCTTCTGTTGCTCTAAAGGAAACTACGAGAGATACAGACTGTTTAGAGATTCACACCGGGAAGTGATATTAAAGCAGAATAAATGTACAAGATGCATATGCTACTGTGTACATTAAAGTCTGCTGATCTCCACAAGCATGTCTGTTTATGAGCAGTAGCTTTTGCTGAAAGAACCATGAAATTAGTTTGCATTTTGGGAAGCTCTGCCTTAGAGGAACCCCATTGTGCAGACATGGGACAGCATTCAGGAAAATCTCCCTTTCCTGGAAAAGACCATCCCAAATTATCCTCCATTAATTTAGCAACCTGTAAACCAAAAATAAAGGATTATTTTAAAGTGTAATACTCTAGCCTCCACCTCCTCACTTACTTCTACAGTGACTAAGTCCAGGACAGGAGAATACTAACTTCAACTATTATATAAAGACAGCCTGAAAGGGCTTCCAACTTTGGATGGAAGACAAGAATACAAGCAGCTTTGCCTCATCTTGGGAGTCTGATGCTCCCAGTTTCAAGAAGTCATACAAAATTTTTACTTTGCTATAATTAAATAATACTCAACTCCTTTGTGGATCTGAGTATACTGTGCAATTTGGCATTTCTCCCTGAGGATGAATGTATTGCCTGGGGTTCTCTGCAATGTGAAACTGACTCACGAGATTTGGCTAAGAGTATAGCAGTATCTTTTTGTTTGTTTTCAGTAAGTTGTCTTCTCAAGCAAGTCTGAGGACACCATACACAACATCTGGCATAGCAGGCCTCTGACCACAGTATGCTTTTGTCATAGTCATTTTGTGCTACAGATGCAGAGGAGAGATAGTAAAGAGTAATTCTGCCCACTGAAGTTGAGAAGGGTCAACCCTGAAATTGCACAGATCTGGTATAAAGTTAGTGGTGGCGAATCCAAGAGACTGTTACAGTGTTGACAGTTCTTAGAAAAATGACAGAGCACAGAGACTGCCCTTCATGTTACTGCCTTGCACCCTCAGGTATTCTCAGAACCAAAAAGGAAAAAAACAAGAAGGGTGTTGGGCCAGAAGTCTCCATAGGATACCTCAAAACAGCATTTCTATGATTCTGCAATTGTTCAGGTTGAAAATCAGGAATGATAAACAGGAATAGCTAATTCCCTGAGAGGTTTATTGTAAAGGCCATACTCCTCCACTTGGCATTTTCTAGCAGCTACTTTAAATCACTTTCCCATCTACAGTCCGAGTCACATTTTTGTTCATTTAACTTTTCCTATGCAGAGGAGGAAAAGTGTCTGGGCACTTAACCCAGGACTGTGGTGTCTGCAGGTGGAAGCTACCACATGGGCAAGCATGGCACCAGGTAGCCTTTCAGTGACCAAACCACCTTGCAGACAGAGCCCTTTGCACCATGAAAGATCTGTGTAGTTTACCACTTGTACCTCCACAGAGGAAATTCTCCTCCACAGTGGGTCATCGACAACATCAGGAACTAAATCTTTTAGTACTGTCCCTTTAAAGCAGAGAGTCTACACTGCTGTAAACACCAAGTATTTGGTGCTGCAAAGGCCACAGACATTGAACTGATGATGACAGGGAACCTTCCACCTCAGTAACCTCACTCTCCCACAGTGGAAATGATGGTGCCAGCAGCGCTTTGCCAGGTCACTCACTTCACTGGCAGATGCAGCTGAAAGCATGAATTGCAAAGAGAGTGAAGTGCAGTCAAGACACAAAGTACAAGTTCAAGTCTCATTTCGTTCTTTACCAAAGTTTGGTGGGAAAGAATTGGCTAAGGGCCCATTTTCAGTTCAAAAACCAAATTGCTTTGATAATTATTGAGTCTATGGGAATATGTGCAGAGTCTGGGCATAATAGACACAGCAGATGATAGCATGTCAAGAAATCATATTTGATATAGATTAAAATTACTGAGATATAGGGAATTATGGAAAAATACAATCATTTTGCAATTAAGATTAGGACTAAAAAAGCATTTGCATTCATTGTAACAAGCAAGACCAGTAACAGCTAACAACCACCTACAGAGATGGAGCTATTAACATGCAAATGATCATTATTCTGACCGAGGTATTTCTACAGAAAACATGGCATTTATGCAGATTTCAAAGAAGTTTTTTCAAACAAGGGATGTATGGATAAAGAGATGGGAGTGGGAACACAGTCTGTTTACTCAGGAAAACAGTTCTGCTTGATACAGAAAAAAAAAATCAAGAAACACAGTTACTGAATTGGGTCTGCAACAGACATGGTGTGGGATTCCAGCAAAACTCCCTGACAACGTGATTACAAAGAAGAGTGAACTTTGGGGCCAGAATGTTAACATAAGAAATGCAAACCTTTATTTAACAACTTAGTGGAGTATAAACAAGGGAGGAAAGAGGGTATTACTGACTGGAAGGTAGGAAATGGGAAGAGAGGAAATTTTCTTGAAATAGTATGAAAACTTGAGCTCCTCAGGTGTAAGCAAATAGGATTTTATACCTGTAACCATATGACTACATGTAAATTATTACCTGAAGTTATACTAAATACATCTTCCCTCCTAGCAACACTGGATATGATAATTACCTCAATTTCATTAGAGCTTTGGCTCCTTCCTAATATATAGGTCTTGACATAGAATCACAGAATGTTAGAGGTTGGAAGGGACCTAGAAAGATCATCTAGTCCAACCCCCCTGCCAGAGCAGATTCACCAAGACTAGGTCATCCAGGAACAGATCCAGGCAGGTTTTGAATGTCTCCAGAGAAGGAAACTTCACAACCCCTCTGGGCAGCCCATTCCAGAGCTCTGTCACCCTCACTGGGAAGGTTTTTCCCTGTGTTTACCCTAAACCTCTTGTGCTTCAACTTGCACCCATTGCCCCTTGTCCCATCCATTGCAGTCCGTTCTTACAGACAGGGAAAAGTGACCACTGAAATCTAGTGGAAGGCAAAAATGATCAAAGAGGTACTCAGTGAATGACAGGGAGCACAATACTCTTTACTTTGCCAGTGTGTTCCCAAGACCTTGCCAGAGGTCAGTATAGAAGAAGAAAAGACAAGTATAGCAGCCATCAAAACTGATGGAGGAGAGACATGTTACTGTGGGAAAGTTCTATCTTTAAATAAGATATAGGAGAATGTTCTTCTTCAAATGATAGCAGTGCCTTTTGGATAAAGGATATTTACAACTGAATTTCATTGCAGCTCCCCTTTGCATTAATAGAATTTCAGATCTATAATATTTCAAACATCAGGAAAATTGGTTGGTTTTGAGGAGCCTAGTTTACAGATTTTCCAAAGTTCCTGGAATTCTCTTTTGTGACTCAGGTAGCAGCACTGTACTTTAAAATTACATTGTATGGCCTTATCAGAGAGCCTCTAAAAGGTGCTGTAATGTATGGTTTTGACCTATGGGGTAGACATGGTGGGCTGAGGGTGACAGTCAGAAAGAGGAATAGCTGGGGAAGAGTTACATCAATCTCCCACTTAGTGGGCTGCACTGTTCTCACAGTGCTACGTATCCATAACAAGGGAATTTTAAGAGGAGCTGACTTGGCAAATGTCATATTATAATTCCTTATTACAAAGTTCCCATTAAGACTTTTTCAGTACTGCAAAGGGGGTTTCTCAAAAACTGCCAAGGTAAAGAGCATCACTGGAAAAAAAACCAATACAAACAAAACTCACCTGCTGATGAGAAAAATAAAACAAACAAAAAAAACCCAGGCTTGGTTGGTGGGTTTAAAAAGAGTTTGTGCCAAATCAGTGAATGGTCCTATTACACTATTCCCTTTTCACTGGAAACTGTTTCATTTGCAGATTCTAATGTGATCACCACCAGATAAATTCTGAAAACCCTGAGCACTATGCTCCCACAAGGGGTGTTTAAGAGATTAGAATGACTGGTACACTAGGGGTTTTGGGTTTTTTTCCCCACAATGAATAAGAAGTTGTTGGAAGAAGAATCTGAAGAAACTTTTTTGGCTTAGTTAATAGCAAGGCAGGATCCAAGTATTTTGAGGTCTTGAAATTCTCTAGATCCTTGAACCACATGTACTTCTTGCCTTTTTACAGCTGTCAGAAGTATCATACAATCCCTACCAATGATCAAGGCATAGAGATGGTCATGGGGGGTCAGTGAATGGTTCATCTGATTCTATGAATCTATGAATCTGGCCACCATCCAAGACAGTATTAGCTTGGATGAAGCAAAGACAGATCTCCTACTTCCTATTACTTTCTGTATTGGAGAACTGACTGTCAGAGAAGCACATCATGTACAGTTTAGAATAACCTGACTGTATGGGATGATTCTACAAACCCAGAAGCCATTGAAGGAAAAAAGAGGACAGTGCTTGGCTAACACAGCAATTATTAAATATTCTTTTTTTAACCTCAACATTTAGCATGCTGCCTTAAATTTTATTTTCTAAGTCAGGAAATTATCTTGTCTTGACGTTATAGGTAGAGGAAAGAAAAGGGCACTGTGGTTTGCCATGCTGTCCTGGTCCCTTGATTGTCCCAGTCACAGTGAGGGACCTGGCTGGAGTACCCACAGCTCCTTTCAGGTCATATAACTAAGGCTCTTTGCCAACAAAACAAAGGACTGTAAAAGGAGATAGGAGGTGACAGAATTCCACTTCTTGCCCCAGTAGGAGTTTGAATATTCTCCTGGACTGTCTGTTGAGACATGAATACAGAAGCTTAGACTGTAAATACTAGTAAATTTGAATGTGCTCAGTAATATTCCCAGGTGCAGTAATGCTAAACTGGAAACAAGTTTACTGTCATAAAACTTGGCCTGTTAAAATTTGCACTCACCCCAGACAATTCCCAGCCATGAATGGTCAAGGAACCACTCAAAAGTAGGAAAGGGTTGTATGAATCTACACTCTTTTGGGGATTACAGAGGTCTGCTACCACAGATCTGAACCATTTTATGCCAGGTGACTCCTTCCTGGAAATTCTTCAAGCCACATGTTGTTTACTAGTACAGACATAACTTAAAATGCTTGCTGGAGGTCACCCACAAAGTCCATGGCCAAAGAGATGCCATCACAGCCCAGGTTGTCTGAATTCTGGTCTGGTTCACAATCACTAAGCCACATTTGCTGTATCAGCAATCCCTCTTGTTCAGCACTAGCTTTTCAACCTGCACGGTGAGGAAGCAGGGAAGGTAGACAGGTTACTTGGACCAACACTTGTGAGCTTAAGTTTGTAGAAGTCTGTGTTCCTAAATCTTGCTTAGTAGTAATATACAAACTTCTCAGCCCATGGATTCAGAATGCTGTGAAAATCTAGAAACTATTCCACACTTATTCTTCACAAACTAAACACAGCTCATGTTTCCCCATCACGTTCTTCCTCAATACTATAGCTAAAAAGCATGGTCAGTTCCTGCAACCTTAAACCACACATCCTGCACCGAAGACACTGACTAAAGCTCTTACAGGTTCCCTAAAACTGTAGAAGTCTGGTCCTAATTTCAGAACAGAGACTCCTGATCTGAAGCCTGGAAACACATGGCATGCTCTTCTTCACTAGCACATGATTGTACACACTTCCAGAAATATGATGCCACGTAGATACAGCATGAAAACCTACAAGGACAAGGAGCAAAAGACTCTCTTGACTGGAGAAAGTGCAATTACATGGTAGGGTTTTCTCCACTATGGGACAGTAAAATGAACAGAACATGATTACTGCTACAAGGCGAGGACAGTTTGGGACATACAATCTTTTCATGTGGTTCCTGCCTCTCAGTCAGCTTTTATAACCAGGTAAGGCCTCAAATCCTACATCTCAGTTCTCTTGAACTGAGAGAATCTGATCAAACACTTTAATGTGGTCTCACTCATGATTTCATTCAACTATGTCTTGTCAGCCAGGGTATTCTTCACTACAGAGACACTTAGAATCCTATTCTCATGAATCCTTCTATTCTTCAAAACAGCCTCTGTATGCCTGCTTTTATCAGGTAAATAAACTTAAGCCCATTTTGAGTGCTCTAGGATACTTGAAAACCCCTGATGGTTAACAAATAGTCTTTCTTTAGGACTGCAAAAGATTGCATGGTCCTGGTGACTACAGCCATATATCAGATAAGCTATAATAAATAAATAGGAATAAACAGAATAACCTATCTTTTCAACTATGTCAGTATTGAAAACAACCCTTATGTAACCCACAGAGAAACAGGTCAGGTAATCAAGAATAGGGGACTATTTAGGTAGAAGGACCAAACTGTGGAGTGAAAGGAGCAACTATGAAAAAAAAAAAAAGGCTATAAAGGCAATTTTGCTCCATATTGCCTGCACACCGATGCAATTCACACTGCTGCAGAATTACAGATTTGTTTTTGCAGAGTTCCTGAGCTCTTGAAAATGTGCCCACTCTTAAAGCTGTATTTCAGTAAACTGAGCTCTCTTCAGCAAAGCCAAGCAGTTATGAAAACCTAGCCAGTTGACACTACAAACTTGCACCAAAGCCCTGTGCTAATTCAGCTAAAGAAAGGAGCCCTGAGACACGTCTGCAAATATATCTGAATTGTGATAATGTAGGCAAGTGACACTTATTAGCATCTAATGCTCTTTTCACTGGTTCTCTTAAAAAGTAACCAAGCCTAATTTTACACCTGTAAGGATCCAATGATTTGAAAATAGCTGTATGTCCAATCACAAATAATACAAAGAATATTTTGAGTAGTGGCCAAGGAGATGCCTGATCTTTTTGAAAATACATCAGACACAAATCTAAGCCTCCCAAAAGTACATGGAGGGTTGGATGCAGCGACTGAGCTGTGCATCTACTAGCCACTGTGTAGAAAGGTTGTACTCAAGGAAATCTTATTTATGCACAGCCAGAATGATTTTTTTTTTTAATGTAGGAAATTTTAATACCATTTATAACATGGATGGGAAATAAATGCCTGGAAACAGCATTGCAAAGATCTCCTTGATGAGCAGACAGCTCACTTTCCAAACAAAATGAGTTAAGGAACAGGGAAAGCATCAGCTGTTTTCAGGACTGATAGTGTCTTTACTCAAAGCACACCAAACACAAAAGGCTGTGGTAGTCTCAGGAGGATTTCTTAGACTGCAGAAAATTCAAGTTCAGCTGAAATGTTCAAAACCCCCTAGCTTGGGAATGAGTTATGGAAGCTGAAGATCTGTCTCCTTAAAGATAAAGGGTGTTTCATATTGCTTTCCTAATTGTTCTGGGGGAAGAAAGCTATTTGCAGCATGTTCTGTCCAACCTTGGGACTAACATGAAGGAGTCTTTTTAACAAACAAGAGGACTTGGAGTTTTATAAATGGAGGAATTCTGCCTAAAATACTTGAGTTTTACATTGAGTTGGCTATTTTTTCATCTTAACACTAATGTGAGAGACGTTCTGCAAGACCACTAAAAATACACAAGTATTGCTTTTTATTTTACGTTATGGAATTAAAAAATAAAAAAAGACCAAAGCCCCACAAAAGTCTCGAGCAGAAGTTTTCCATTACAGAAGGACAGTTGGACCAGAAGGGGCAAAGAGATTTGGTGATAGAAAGTCAGTGGGAAAGCAATTTCCCATCTGCCCATACATCAGGATTTTTCTGTAAGCACTTGGAGGGCAAGAGGGAGACAGACTGATTGTTCAAAGAGAGATTTAGACCTCCCTCTTCCCTTCTTACCTGGGAAACTGTGCAGAAGTCTAAATGTATTCTTGACAGAGGAAGACTGCTTGAAAGAATCTGGACTTCTACTAAGGTTTAGCTTTCCTAGCATTTCAGTTGCTTTTGGGGTTGAAACTCTACTGCAAACCTTGTCACCAATTCTTCCCACTAGCATAAAGCAATGTATCTCACAAATTCCATATGGCAACACAATTCCACCAAAGAATGGAAATTTCTTCCCTCTTATGACCTAATTTCCAAAATCCTCAAAGCAATTTTCAGCCTGACAGTGGCAGATGCTGCACAAGACAACCGTGTTCTGAACTCAGGGTATTTCACACTATTTACACTCCTCTGTTTTTGTTGTGCAATAGTCATCAACTTGCTATTCAAGCACTTCTGGGATCACTGTATTGGTATAAACAGGACTGGTCACATTCATTACAGATTGAAAACCACTGTCACACTTTTTTTCAGAATGTAACAAAAAAAAAAATAGAAAGCAAGTAGTTTCTTCTTTAACTCTCAAAATTCAGTAGTTTTGAAGTACCAGGTTAGAATACAGTAAACAATCTTATTTATCTTTAGTAAACATGGACTGAAGTACTTCCATTAAGTACAACTCTTCTAAAGATCTTCTACAGATACTGACTAAGGAAAAAGCATTATTTGTTTTTGACATTATCTACAGTCTCCCTCTGAAAGTGTTAGCCAGCTGACTGAGCTCTGGACACAGATAGGCCAGCAACCACTAAAGGAGTTAAAAGAAAAAGGCTTACATATGGCTAGATGTGTGAGCAGGGTAGATACTCCATTGCTGGGTCCTTCTTCCCTTCTGCTGGTTTATAAGGCAGGAAGGTTTCTGCAGCCTTAACAAAACCCACTGGAAAGCTGCAGCTTTTGCCTCAAACTCCAGAGAGCATGTGCCATCCCCAGTTTTCTGAAGAGCCAGCCCAGCTTTCTTAGGCTTTTGGTTGTTGAGATGCCTTTTAAGCTAAAAACACACCTGCTGAGCAGCTCATCAGAACCAACATCATGGGCAACACCTGGGCTGAGAGGGCAGGAAGGCAAGAAAAGTATTTCTGTTCCCAAATGAAGAGATGAGTCCTGCTGTATCAACTTTGTGTCCCCACTTTCACATGCCACCATCCACCATATGTAGGAAGCTTAATAATGCTGATGGAGGATGAGGAGAATGCTCATCAGCCTTTCATCTCTCCCCCTCACAAGCACCATCCCTGCTGCTGTTTATGCCTCCCAACCCCAGGGACCAAAGGGAGTGTTAGACTCATCATACTCCTTCTGGGGATGTTCCCCTCAGAGCTTCATTAGGCCCTGCTGCCTGACAGCATGCAGCCAGGGAACCAGGTGGCCACCTCCTTTTGCAATGCCAGTGTTATTTCCAAGGGCTTTTAAATTCCCTGCTTCCCAGACTCGGGGAGGGCTCCATAAAACCCTCCCTGCACAGATGGATTGAAGAGAGGCATTATGCTTGGTACATTCTCTGCAGGAGTTCATTACCAGAGGGAGAAGTGTGAATCCCCTGGTGTCTGCCAACAAGCTTAGAAGAGCAGTTTGTGTTTCCCTCGCCCCTTCTATCCCAGGACCACAAAGCACTTTATGTGCATCACTCCAATATACTTCACAGACATCACATAACAGCATAATAGTGCTGCAGATAGAGAGATGAGGCTGGTGTCCTTTCACCCCTGAAAGAGACACAGGGAAAATGGAAGCAGAAAGGACTAGCTCAAACATCATTGCTGCTACTCTTCCTTTTTCCAACCCACACTGTAACTCTCAATGCAATATCATCTTTCTTTTCAAACTTCAAATCTGGTTTATAGCCATAGTTAGACTTTATGAGCTGCTTGGACTTTTGGGCTCAGCATAGATAGGAAGGAAATTTTCTAGAAAAAAAAAAAAGTATCAATATTTTAGGAAGGAGTGGAAAGAAACTGAAGAGGACTTCAACAGAGAAGCCAACATGCAACTTAAAATAGTGAGCCTACTGTCACTCAGCCCTGTGTTTCCCTGCTTACACAAAGATGTTAGACTTCTTGTTCTTGTTAGAGACACTTCCTCATGTGTCTGCTTCCATATGTTACAAGGGAACAACAGGTAAGGAAAAATTACTTTTCCACTAAGTTTCGAAGGAGGCTCCAAGGGGATTAGCTCAGTGATTGCTCTATGTGTTTTCTTGTTCGTACCAGTAGGCTTAATTTGGCTCTTGTTAGGTGTAAGTGCTCTTCCTTTCCAAAGCATGAAGAGACAAGAGGAATGGGTAAAGTAGCTGATTTTTAAGGGGGACTTCTGTGTGATGAATTAAAGAACTCTCACTAATAATAATAATAATAATATTTTTAAATATGTAGTAGTGTTTTCCTAATGTGCCATTTTTAAAAGAAACTTTATTTATAGAGCAACCATTTAACAGAGAAGTGTGGGAGTCCCAGCAGCATTTCAACTCTGCCTCACTTTCCCATTGTTAAGATGAGATTTTTAACAATTAGCTGACCTGACAAGTGTAATCAGTATATAAAGAGGTCTGAAGTGGACTCAGCTAATCCTCACATAACTGGGAGCACTGTAGGGAATGGACAGGGGAAGAGAGGTAGCAGGTTTAGGAGCAGTTTGTCTTCTACTGCAGGCACTGGATATACCTGGGAATCCTAAAGACTATGTGCTTAGCTACCATCCACAGCTTGCTCATGCTCAGAGAAGACCCACGGAATCAGGACTAAAATGATGGTAACAGCTAACTGCAGACAGGAGAAGGAGTCACAAAGATCAGAAGGCCAAAATCAGGACATCAGAAGCAGAGAACCATGGAAATGACAATTTAGGAGATTAAAGTACCCTTGAGCTTCTGCCATATATCCATCTAGGCAACAGGAACAGAGGAGGAGTACATCACTCATGCACACACAGCACATACAACACATCATTTGGAGAGTCAAGGAGTTTTGGGAATGGAATGCAGGCAGCACATCAAGAGCATTATAGCCTGGCACAGAGAAGACATGCATATTTCAGGGAATCTCTCCCACTCCCATAGGGAATTGTGCTATAGACAATACTTCGGAGTAATCACCAGCTTCCCCTTGAGAGACAAGGGAATATGGGCTGGTTGGTGAAACCTGATTGTCCTCTGAGGGGTGCAAAACATCCTAGTTTGTAGCATCCA
>JAOEGS010010763.1:0-33535 GCA_025447755.1 Corythornis vintsioides
GGGAGGTTGTGGAGTCTCCTGCTCTGGAGACATTCCAGCCCCCCCTGGATCTGTTCCTGGGTGACCTGATCTAGGTGCCCCTGCTCTGGCAGGGGGGCTGGACTGGATGATCTTCTAGGTCCCTCCCAACCACTGACACTCTGTGATCTGTGACGCCACCGCCCCCGGCCCGGTTCCTACCGACGAAGATCCAGGCGCTGTCCTTGTACTCCGCGTGCCACGACACCGCGTCCCGCACGCCCAGCTCCGCCTCCCGCGCGTTCAGCTCGTTGATCAGCTTCACCTTGGTCAGGGGGCTGGTGAGATGGAGGAAGGGGGGGGATACCCGGGGCACCGTGAGCGCTGGGAACGGAACCTCCCCCCGAGACTCCCCCCACCCCGTCCCGTCCTGTCCCGCTCACGCACTTCATGGCGCCGCCGCACAGCGCTGTGCGGGACTCGCCCCGCCCACTTCCGCTCGAGCCGAGCGCGCCGGAAAGAACCGAACGGAGCCGAGCGCGGCCGGAGGAAGCCGAGCGCGAACCGATGGAGCCGAACGGAGCCGGCCCGAGACGAACCGGCCCGAGTGCAATCGGCTCGACTCGGGTAGAGCCGAGCGGCACCGGAGCGAGCCGAACGGAGCCGAGCGCAGTCTCACGGTCCGAGTGCGGCCGGACGGAGCCGAGCGGTGCCGAAGCGGCCCGAGCGCAATCGGCACGACCCGGACGGAGCCGAGCAGCGCAAAGCAGCAGCCAGAGCGGAGCGGAGCCGCAGAGATTTTATTGTGGCAGAGGCCGGGGGGTCCCGCTCGGCACGGGCAGGCGGCCGGTGCTCCGCTCAGCACGGGCAGGAGCCCTTCCCGGCCGCTTCGCGGGCCGGGGGCAGCCGTCGAGCCGGGCTCGGCCGCCCGTCCAGGTCCCGGCAGAGCAGCGAGCGCTGCGCCTTCAGCCGGCAGGCCAGGCACATGAAAATGGCATCGACGTTCTGGCTCTCCTGAGGGTCCTTGGCCGAGGTCTCGAACAAAAGCATGTTGTGAGCGTCGGCGAACTTGAGGGCCATGCTGGACGGCACCTGGATCAGGTCCTTCAAGTCACACTTGTTGCCCACCAGCACCCTGGGGACCAGGGCGGGCACGGCGTGCCCGTTGCACTCCTCGATCCACGTCTTGAGGTTGGTGAAGGAGGTCATCTTGGTGACGTCGTACACGAAGACGACGGCGTGCACGTTGCGGTAGTAGTGCTCCACCATGCTCTTCCGAAAGCGCTCCTGCCCGGCCGTGTCCCACACCTGCACCTGGGGAGCAAAGCAGACTTGGGAAGAAGGCTACAGGAGCCGGGAGTCCACCCCAGGGCACGGCCTCTGCCTGGGCAGCAGGAGCCACAGGCTGGTTTGATCATGTCATCAGGGAGTGCTGCTCCCACCCCTTGTCCCCCTCCCAGTGCCCTTGACCACCATCCCTGGAAACACACAGAGCTCATCTCACATTCTCGTGCCAGAGCAGGACGTTTGTCCACCAACAGTGTAATATTTTGCTGGACAGGAGCTGGGCCAGCTTGTCTAGACCAGGCTTTTGCCAAGAAAGGTTGGACCAGAGGATCCTTGAGGTCCCTTCCAACCTGGGACTCTCTGATAAAAGAGACCCCTGACAATTCTACAGTGGCAGCTGCAAAGTCAGGGCACAGAAGAGCTGCTGCTCTTTCATCTCCTAGCTGGTCACTCCCAGGCTGTTCCATCTGGACAGAGCAGGAGAGGGAGGGAACCTCCCCCACCTCTCACCTCCCCTCCTGGGCCAGGAGGAGGCCGGTTTGTCCCTCTCTGTCAGCTGGAGCACAGGCCATGCCTGGTGAGGTTCCCTGGCAGCAGGACAGGCTGGGTGCCAACCACAGCTCCTGGGGGAAGGGGGAATGAGCACCTTAGCTCTTAAAGGAGAGAGAAAAACATTCATGGACATTAAAATCACACCTGACAATCTTCTCTGCCGTTAGTGGTGCCAGTTTCACTGTGAGGAGTCCCTGGGCTCCTGAGCCCAGCAGATCCTGGATTTGCTGCTCTGGGCAGGAGCTGCACACACCACAGCTGCTGATGCTGACCCAGCTCACTGGGGTGGCCGAGCTCAGCTGCAAACTGCTACCCTGCCCTCTGCCAGCCCGGGGTCTGCTCTGACACACCAGCCAGACACACCACCACGCACTGCGGGTTTGGGCTGACCATGGCTGGGGGTGTTGGGAGACTAGAACCAGAGAACTGCTTGGGCTGGGAGACCCCTTCAGCTGATCCAGTCCAATCACCCTCAGCAGGGCATCACTGACCCCGTCCCTCATCTCCACAGCTCCACGGGGTCACAGGGACTCCACCCCTGCCCTGGGCAGCCTGGGACAGCCCTGCAGGGGAAGAAATTGCTCCTCAGCTCCAACCTCAACCTCCCATGGGGCAGCTTGAGGCTGCTTCCTCTAGTCCTGGGTCTTGTTCCTGGGGATCAGAGCCGACCCCCGCCCTGGCTCCAGCCTCCTGTCAGGAGCTGTCAGAGCCAGAAGGTCTCCCCTGAGCCTCATGCCGTGTCACACTGACCTCTGCACAGGAAATCCATCCAATTCTGCTGAAATCACACCTTCCCAGTACCCACCATCCCCAGCGTTAATGCCACAGCTGCCAAGCCCACCACAACCAGCTCCTGCGAGCTCCTGGCCTCCCAGCTCAGCCGCTGCCAGCCTACAGCCACTGCCAGCCTACACCCGCACCCCAAAACCACAGTGGTCTGTGGGCTCAGCTCCAGCCCCCGCAGATCCTTCGGGTCCAGCCTCAGGCACCCTGATGCTGCGAGGTGACGTTGGGTGCCAGGAGGACGCAGCGTGTCACCCCATCTGGTTTGAGGCTGTAGCAAATGACACCACTGGTGACCAGCCAGAGGTGATGGGGGCTCTGAAAAAACCTCCCCCCGTCCCCCTCCTTTGGGTTGTGCCAAGGACACAAAGCCCCCGGGAGGCATTTGGGGCACGGAGGCAGCCCCGGGGCCGGTGCCTGTGCTGGGGCCGGCCGAGATGCAGGTCAGCCCCGGTGCTAGTGATGGTGCTGGGATGCCGGCCAGCGCCAGTGATGGTGACGGTAATGGTGCCAGGATGCCGGCCAGCCCCGGTGCTGGTGCTGGGGCCGGGATGCCGGGATGCCGGCCAGCCCCGGTTGGTGCTGGGATGCCCGTCAGCCCCGGTACTGGTGCTGGGGCCGGGATGCCGGCCGGCACCAGTTGTTGCTGGGATGCCCGTCAGCGCCGGTGCTGGTGCTGGGGCCGGGATGCCGAGATGCCGGGCAGCCCCGGTTGGTGCAGGGATGCTGGCCAGCCCTGGTGCTGGGGCCGGGATGCCAGCCACCCCCGCGGCCGGTCCCGGTGCCCACCTTGATGCGCTCGCCCTCGATCTCCACCGTCTTCTCGCGGAAGTCCACGCCGATGGTGGCCTCGGTCTTGTCGGGGAAGGTGCCCCCGCAGAAGCGGAAGGTCAGACACGTCTTGCCCACGTTGGAGTCGCCGATCACGATGATTTTAAAGATGCGGGTCTGCACGTACGGCTCCAGCGACGGCTCCGGGCCCGGCGGCCGCCCTCCGCCTCCCGCCGCCATCCCCCCGCCGCCGCCGCCTCACCCGCTCATGGGGCCGCCCCCCGCACCGGCTGCGGCACCGGCACGGCCCCGCGTACCGGCACAGACCCCGCCCCCCGCACCGGCTGCGGCACCGGCACGGCCCCGCGTACCGGCACCGCCCCCCGCACCGGCACCGATCCCGGCACCGCCCCTCGCACCGGCACCGGCACCGCCCCTCGCACCGATCCCGGCCCCGCCTCATCACCGGCCCCAGCACGGTCCCCCCCCCACGTTGCGGGGACCCGCCCCGGGCCAGGCGACAGCTCTGGGGACGAGATGCTTTCTGCGCTGCGGCCCCGGGGGCTGGACAGGGCTGAGGACGTGGGGGACACAGGGGCTGCACTGAGGGGACATGGGGGGGCAGCAGCAGGGGGACACAGTGGGCTGCACTGAAGGGACACAGGGGGTTGGAATGGGGGGACACGGGGCTGTGCTGCTCCTGCAGTGGTGGCAGCTTCCAAAGGGATCACAGCCCCCCAGAGTGCCCCCTGACCCAGCAGGCTCCTGGTGGGAAGCAGAGGAGCCAAAGGCTGGGAAGGATTTCCCAGAGGGTCACAATGGCTGCAGGACATCAGTGCTCAGCCGGCAGCGCTGGAATGACACAAAGAGGGGGCAATAAAATACTCGTGGCATCGAGTCCAGGTTTGGACACATCCCTCTGTTCCCAGTTTGGCCTCGTCTGCAGGTCCCTGGAACCGAGTGAGTCTGAGCATGGAACCATCTCAACCCACGGGACCTCCTCCAGAGCCACATGGGAGGTGTCCTCCCCACCCAGCTCAGACACCAGGGTGACAGACCCAGGGTGTCAGAGCCTGTCCCAGGCTGCCCAGAGAGGTTGTGGAGTCTCCTTCTCTGGAGAAATTCCAACCCCCCTGGGCACTGCACTGCTGGGCCCTGCTCTGGGTGACCCTGCTGGATGGATCAGGGGGGTGGCACCAGAGGGTCCCCAGAGGGCCCTTCTGACCCCACCACATTTTAACCCCGACCTGCTCCCCGCACCGAGGAGATGCAGGAGCCAGGAGGGCAGAGAGAAGACAGAGAGCTCTCCAAGGGAGCCCCACGGCCACGCAGGCAGAGTTCCCTGTTGTGAGGGGCTCAATATTTGCCTTGGATGGTTTTAGTCTCCCATAGAACACACCAGGGAAGAGAAGCAGCAACGCTCAGACCCTTGGCTGCGGCTTCTCCTCCCCACCAGGAGCTCAGCTGGAGCTGATCCCTCCAGGCGCATCCCAGGAGCCTTCCCCGCTCCAACACACCCGCCCCGTGCTCAGCAGCCCCTTGCGGCACGGCACAGCCACTCAGCCTGGCTCCCCATTGGCACCACCACCCCCAGAGGGGAGGCTTTCCACAAAGGCCACGTGCTCCAGGGGTTCCCGGAGGGTTTTATTTACAGGAGCCGCTCATTTCCATCGGCCCCTCTGGTGCCTTCTCCAGCCTGGGGAACAAGAGGCCGGTGTCAGGTCCCAGCTGCCTCCCCTCGAAGGGACAGGGTCGCCCCTCGTAGCTCGGCAGGAAGGTCAGACCTGAGATGCTCCTCTCCTCGGGCCCCACGGCCAGCCTGGAGAGCAGCCTGTCGGCAGCGTGGGGCACCACGGGCTGCAGCAGGGTGCCGTAGACGCGCAGGCACTCCAGCGTCACGTGCAGCACCGTGTCCAGCCACGGCCGCTCCGCCGGGTCGCCGCGGTCCAGCTTCCAGGGCGCGTGCCTCTGGAAGAAGCCGTTGGTCTGCCGCACGCACAGGGCGATGCCCTCCAGGGCCTTGTAGATCTGGAAGGCCTCGAAACAAGCAGCCACCTGCAGGGGCAGCGAGGCCACCGCCGCCACGAGCGCGTAGTCCTCGGCGGAAACCCTGCCCGCGGCCCCCGCCGCCCCGCGCTCCGGCAGCCTGGGGAAGCAGGAGCGCGAGAAGCGAGGGTAGGTGTTGCTGGGGTTGATGCCGGGGGCCGTGGAGCGGTTGAGAAGCCCCCCGAGGGCGTCCGCCAGCTCCGAGTTCAGCAGCTTCACCGCCTTCTCCTCGTAGTAGTCACAGTCGCGCTCGGGCACGCCCTGCCGCAGCAGGAAGTACCGCAGCCCGTCCCGCGTGTACCGCCGCATGCAGGCCGAGGGCTCCACCACGTTGCCCAGGCTCTTGGACATCTTCTGCCCACGGACGGTCCAGTGCGAGTGCACCAGCACGCGCTCGGGCGGGGGCAGCCCGGCGGCCAGCAGCAGCGCGGGCCAGTACACCGCGTGGAACTTGAGGATGTCCTTGCCCACCACGTGGTGAGCACGGGGCCACCACTCGCCGTGGCCCTCCGGGTAACCCAGCACGCTCAGGTAGTTCACCAGGGCGTCCACCCAGACGTAGATGGTCTGAGTGGGGTCTCCGGGGACCGGGATGCCCCAGGGCAGCCGGCTCCTCTCCCGGGAGACGGACAGGTCCGGCAGCTCCTGGTCGAGCCAGCGCAGCGCGCGCTGGTGGAAGGGCGGGGGGGTGACGGCGCGGGGGTCGTCCCGCAGCCAGCGGCGCAGCGGCTCCCGGAACGCCGACAGCCGGAACATGTAGTTCTCCTCCTTGGTCCAGTGCACCTGGGAAGGCAGCAAGGAAAAGCAATCACGGCCCGGACGCGCACACAAGCCGCCCACGGCGTTCTGGGCACGCGGGGGTGTCCCCCCACAGCTCCACGGGTGCAGCCACCTCTCCTGCGACACCCACGCCAGCTCCTGGGACTGCCCAGACTCGGGAGCGTGGGATGGCCCAGCAGGTGACTCTGCTCCAGGGAGGGAGCACCTCTCTACCCTCCAGGTGGGAATCGGGGAGGCCAGACCCCAGTAAATAGAGTTTGCAGAGTCAGTAGGAAATCCCAGCATGGTGGGGGCTGGAAGGGATCTCTGGGGACCACCTTGTGCCACCCCCCTGCTCCATCCAGGGGCACCCAGAGCAGGGCCCAGCAGCGCAGCATCCAGAGGGGCTGGAATCTCTCCAGAGACAGCAGAGATGTAACCTGCCAGGTTCCAGTCTGTACCCATTAATGGGCACATTAATTACGGGCAGACAAACCAACATCATTAGTTCCTGCTTTGGCATCCCCACGCTGCTCCGGGGCAGCGTCCCCTTTCTGGGACAGGGAGACCAGGAATACTGACCAGAGCTGCTGGGATGCGGGGGGCAGAGCCGCCGGGAGCTCCAGGATCAGCTTTCAGAGGCTACAGCACACATCCCACACCCCCAGAAGCGACCAGCCTGGACCTGCAGGATCCCCGGTGTCTCATTCCCGGGAGGTTCTCCCTCGCCCTTTCCATCCCCAACTCCCTCGTCACCCCTTCCAGTGCCACTGTCCCGTGTCCCTGCGGGGCCGGCGCCGTTACCTGGTGCCCGGTCTCCAGAGACACCTTGCAGGGGCGTCCCCGGGAGTCGGTGCGCTCGGCCAGCTGGCTCTCGGGTAGGAAGCTCTCCTCGGCCGTGCAGTACCAGCCCTCGTACGAGCCCTTGTACAGAGCCCCGGCATCGCGGAGAGCCGCCCAGAACCGCTGCACCGCCCGCCGGTGCCGGGGCTCGCTGGTGCGGGTGAAGTCGGTGAAGGAGACGGCGGCCTGGGTCAGGACCTGGCGGAAAAGTCCCGAGACCCGCTCGCAGAGCTCCGGGGGAGACGTTCCCGCCGCGGCCGCGGCTTGTTGGATCTTCAGCCCGTGCTCGTCGGTCCCTGCAACGGAGAAGAGGCCGGGATGCCGCGGGGGAAGGGAGGGCTGGGGAGGGGGGACGCAGGGACCGGGGGCAGGCGGCTGAGCCCCGGCTCGGAACCGCGGCTCGGAACCGCGGCTCACCCGTGGAGAGGCGCCCCGGGCCGGCGCCGCGGAGGCCCCGGTAGCGGTGCAGCGCGTCGGCCAGCAAGGCGGAGTAGAGGTGCCCGATGTGCGGCGGCCCGTTGGCGTAGAAGATGGGCGTGGAGAGCAGGAGGCGGCGGCCGGGCCCGGTGGAGGCGGCGCGGCGGGACGGGAGGAGGCGGCGGGGCGGCCGCAACATGGCGGCGCCCATCACCATAGAGACGGGCGGGCAGAGGGGCCGCCCGGAAGTACCGGCGGCGGTGGCGGCGGCGCACGCGCGCTGCGGGGCGGCGGTGGCGGCGGGGCCGGGAGCGGCGCGAGGCGACCGGCGACATGTTCCGATGCTGCGCGACCGCCGCCGCCGCGGGGACGGGACTGGCCAGAGCCCTGCGGCCCCTCAGCCCCGCGCCGCGGGGACGTGCCGCCGCCGGTGAGTCGGGACCGGGGTCGGCGTCCCTCCGGTGCGGGGTTTGGGGGAGAGGCCGTGCGGTGCGGCAAGCGCGGGGCTGGCCCCGGGAGGGCGGCGGGCGGCGACCCTGTCTGCTCCGGGCTTCCTCCTCCCGATCTACCCTGGGCTTCCTCCCTTCCCGGTCCCGGTGGTCCCGGTGGTCCCGCGGGCCTGTGCGGAGCGGCGGCCCAGCCCGGCCTAGAGCCCGCACCGCTGAGTCCGCGCTCCCCGCGGCGCTGGACGCTGCCTAATTAGTGATAACAGGGCCAGGTCCGCGGGACGGAGCCGCACCCCGCGTGGCTGCGGAGCCGCCATCCATCCCCGGGGGTGTCGCCGCAGGGGGGGAACGGGTCGTGCGGGAGAACCCGAGCGCTCCGCGCACCCGCAGCGCCCCGAGCAGCGAGTCCTGCCTGGGCTGGGTCCGAATGAGACCTGCGGGATCCCGTCCAGCTGGCACCCACCCAGCACTGCCGGGGCACCGCTCACCTCTGCCCCTCAGCATCACCAGGGCACCGCTGACCCCTGCCCTTCAGCATCACTGACCCGTGCCCCTCAGCACTGCCAGGGTACCACTGACCCATGCCCCTCAGCATCACTGACCTGTGCCCCTCAGCACCGCAGCTGCCTGGCTCAGAATCCCCCCCGCGACCGGCCGAGGCGTAGCTGTAACCAGGACAGGAGGGAGTCTGTGGCCACCCTCACACCGAGCGTCAGGCAGCTGCTCACCGGGCACACTCCATGTCCCGTGGGCACCTGGAATTGCCCTCCTGGCACTGGGGACCCCTCCTGCTGCTGTGGGAGAAGCTGGGTGGGCAGGGGGTGGAGCAGAGCCAGTCTTCATGCCAGGAGGAGAAGCGAGGACACAGAAAACAGCAGCTGCACGTGCCTCTCTCCAGAGCTGTGCCCCCAAGGCTCCTGCACCTGGAGACAGCCTTTCCTGAGACATTCCTGCTGGTAGCTGGTTGAGCTGCCCTTTGATGGTGTTGGCATCCATAACAGCCCGGAGCCGTGGGTAGTTGCCCGCCTCGCCCAGTGTGGCTCTGGGCTTGCCAGACCAGTAGCTCATTTACTGGGTTTCAGAAACCAGTCTGTAAATTTCAAAGCCTGACTGGGTCATGTCAGTCTCTTCCTGCCCTGTTTTGGGGTTGGGTTTTTTTCCCAGTGGTAAATTGTATTCCCCAGGCAAGTTGTGCAGAGCTGGAGTGTTCCCCTGGAGCTGCAGCTGGGCAGACAGTGGCTCACTCTGGTGTGCCCAGGGGCAGAGGTGGCAGCTCGGGTTTTGTCCTTATTGTGAGCTTGTCCTCCTCGGGAGCAGGTGTCTGTGTAGGTAGAAAAGTGGCCCCTGGGAGGAAGCTGCCACCTCTGCTGCCAGCTCTCACTGTGCTGAGCTTTCCACCCTGTGGCTCTTTCCTCCTTCAGAAAGCTGCACTGGAGCTGGCTGGAAATCAGCTTTTGTGGTGGACGGATCCCAAGTTCCCACCTTACAAACCTCAGTTTAAAAATTCTCCCTCTTTGAGAACCACATTCGTTAATTTTTTCCTCCCAACGAGCCTTTTCACGTGCAGGAGGCTCCTGGGAAATACAAAATAGATCAAACCAGCACATGGGAGGGGTTTGTTCCTGGTCCTTTAAATTCTTTAAAGCTGTTCTGTGGACCAGCGAGGTAACTGGAATTACAAAGCAGGTTCTGACTGATCCAGAGTCCTCCTGAATACTCAGCTCTGTCCCTCTCTCCTCTCCCCTTGCCTCTTCACCTGCAGTTTTGCAATGTCACCACCTCAGATGCCCTTCTAGACCCCTGACGTCTTCAGGTGTTCCTGGCAAAGCTGGAAGCAACCTCCTGCTGTACTTGATTGTAGGAGGAACAGTCACTGGCACGGGAGTTTATGTAAGATGCTTAAAACAAGGGGTTGAGTTGGGCGAAGGGGTGGAGGGAGGCACCTTTCTGATGTCACCGTGTCACTCCAACTTCAGCCCTTTCCTTAATTTTACTCCCTGGCCTCGAATATTTCATTTCAAAGGGACACTGTCAAATAAATTCAGTTTACAGATTCTCAAACAGGGTAAAAATCACCTTGGGGTTAACTGGTTTTGCATCAGTTTTAAAAACCGAAGTGTCCATTTTCCATTTGTAGCCTCCAGAAAGGCACCAGGTAACTAAGGCACCTGCTGTGGCATCAGGGATGGTGCAAAGCAAGAAACTGCCAGCTCCTCAGAGCGTGCTGGAGGGAGGAGAGCTTGTCCAACGCCATTTTCCCTGAGATACTGCTGTGTTCCCTGGCAGAGGCTCTGCTTTCTGTGCTTCTGACCACAACTTGGCATTGTCCCTCTGGAAAAAATTATCCTGAAGACCCAGTGTGGCACTTGGCATGTGTGTGACAGGCTCCTTTTCCTAGGGGAGCTGATGTAATTTGCTGTTTGCTGCCCTTTGGACTTCATAGTCCTGCTTGCAAAAGCAGAAGCAGTTTCTTTAACCTTGACTTTTATCAAGCAAAAGGCTTCAAAAACATCTTGACTCTTTTCAGCACCGTTGTTTGCTGACACGATGGGCATCACTTCACTTCCCTGGATAGGCTTTTTGTCTGCCTGTGCCCATCCGTGTGCCTGGCGTTACATTCCTCAGCTCTGCCTGAGGCTCTGCTGTGTCACCAAACACCTGGCTGTGTGAAATGCTTTTGAAGGGTGGCTTTTCTGAGCAAGCAGGACGGACGCAAGCCCGTGGGGTAGAGGATGCTGCAAGGTGTGCCAGGTGAACACCTCCTTGTGTGCCTGCAGGTGTACAGAACGTTGAGGGAGAACAAGGAGCGCTTCACCAGCCGCGTGGCCACCGTCACCACCCGGTCCCAGGAGAACGAGTCCTCCTCAGGTAGCGCCGCGCGGGGTGGGAGGGGAGGAGCTGACAGCTTGCTGCAGCTGTCTGGGCAAGGCTGGGCTGGCACCCTGCTGTCTGTCTGAGCTCTGTCTGTCCCTGCAGCTCCAGAAGCTCCCTCTGCAGTCCCATCTCACGTTCCTTTCCTGCTGATCGGCGGGGGAACCGCTGCTTTTGCTGCCGCCAGGTCCATTCGGGCTCGGGACCCCGGCGCGCGGGTAAGGGGGTGCCCTGAAGCCCACCACGTGCCTTTGCCCCCCGCCTGGCATCAGTGCTGCTCACGTCTTTGCCGACTGACTGCAGGTGCTGATCGTGTCCGAGGACCCCGCCCTGCCCTACATGCGCCCCCCGCTTTCCAAAGAGCTCTGGTTCTCTGATGACCCCAACGTGACGGAGACCCTGCGATTCAAGCAGTGGAATGGCAAGGAGAGGAGGTGGGTGTCACAGGCAGGGAGTGAGAGGAGGTGGGTGTCACGGCCAGGGAGGGAGAGGAGGTGGGTGTCATGGGCAGGGAGTGAGAGGAGGTGGGTGTCATGGGCAGGGAGGGAGAGGAGGTGGGTGTCATGGGCAGGGAGCAAGGGTGGAGGGGGCTTCACACCACAGTTGTGAGAGGACCACCACAGAGCCTGGAAGGAGCCTGGAGCATGGTGTGGATCACTGGGGAGACCTCTGTGTCAGGGTGTGCCTGTGTGTGCACCCGTGTGAGCAATAAGTGGGGAAAGGGTGGCTTCACAGCTTAATGCAGAGCTGGGCTCACATTTGGTCCTCATGATACAGCCTTATGGGTCTGAACCCTTGAACTTGAAGAGCAGAGACCCCCCCCCAAGTTGGTCCAATCAGATCAGTGAGGATTCCAGAGCTGGTTTTGGGCACGCGGGATCACCTGTGTGGTTGGCAGTGGCTGAAAGTGGGACGGGTTTGGTAACAGAGGTTTTTCAGTATCTATTTCCAGCCACCATCGTTCTACGTGCCTGTTGGTGACCTGTCTTCCGTGGAGAACGGCGGAGTCGCGGTGCTCCGAGGCAAGAAGGTGAGGCCTGGGAACGGGAGAAGCCACGAGGAAGAGGAGCCAGCCGGGGGAAGATGAGGAAGAGGAAGGATAAAGTCTGGAGTTTGAGCATGGGATGAGAATGTGTGGAGCTCAGAGCCAGGGTGAGGGCAGGAGGGTGGCCCCAGTAGTGGGTATGATGCCAGCATCGTGCAGAGGCAGCAGGAAGGTGGGGAAGCCCATGGTGAGGCTTCTGATTTATTGTCAACCTCAGGATTTTTGTGTTGCTAAAATACTTTGGTGGCTTCTCCCTCTGCCAAACCACACCTGGAGCTGAGTCCTCAGACTCACCCTGGATCAACCTGGTCTGTGATGGCCAAAGAAGGGGTCTGGATCCTTACTGCCAGTCTGCTCCCCTAGGGTCAGAGGTGGAGAATGTCCCCTCTGGGGGTCTCTAAAGGACAGTGTGTGCAGCTGAGCTGGGGTGGCCTGCAGCACATGGGTGCCTGAGCTCTCCTGCTGTTAACTGTGCAGGTTGTCCACATGGATGTCAGAGGCAACACCGTGAAACTCAGCGACGGCACCCAGATATCCTACGACAAGTGTCTGATTGCCACTGGTGAGTTGCTGGGATTTTCTTCCCCTTGTCCTTTGCCTCGTGCCAGCTGCTGTATTTTGATGGCACCTACACGACAAGATCCTGTGGTATGTGCCAGGCACTTGGCAGAGCCAGTCCTCTGCAGGGCAGTCAGCTGTGCCAGGGGGGGCTTCACCTGCCTCATGTCAGCCATCTCCTCTGGGATGCTGAAAGTTCTGCCCTGTGAAGGGGAGAAGGAGGAGGTGACTCCCTCATAGCTCACTGCAGGGGCTCCCAGTGGGCTCCTCAGATCCTGCTTGGAGTGGCAGCAAGCAGCACAGCCAGCTCTGGCTTGGGCAGAGCTCTGCTCCAGCACCTCACCCTTGCAGTTCTGCAGCCGTCTGAGGTGAGGCTGGAGCTGGATGTGTCACAGGCAGGGGACAGAGCACACTGTGCCAGTGCAGGTGGTGTTGTCTGGGCACACTGTGCCAGCGCAGGTGGTGGTGTCTGGGCAGCCCCTGACATGTCCATGGTATCCTTAGTGTCTTTGTGCCTTGTCCTCAGGTGGTTCCCCAAGGAACCTGCCAGCCATCGAGAGGGCAGGGAAGGATGTTCAGCAGAGGCTGACGCTGTTCCGAAAGGTAACGTCCGGGTGCTGCTGGTCCTGGGCTGAGGGAAGAAATCAGAGCCACTGCCACCATCTGCAGCTTTTCACCTCTTCTGACCAGAGCCCCTCTGCTCCTGGTGCTTTCCCCTTGCAGGGGAATGGGGTGTGATCCACCAGACCCCCATCTGCCTGCCCCAGGCTGGGGTCTGATGCAGGGAGTGAATCAGGAGGAAGCAGCCATGTGGGGTCTTGATGGGGACAGTCTCTTGAGCAGGACCTGTTGTGACAGGAGGTGACGGGTTCAAAAGAAGGGAATTTAGACCAGAGAGAAGAAAGAGATTTGTGCACCAACTTTAAGAAGCCAAAGAGTTTGTTTCTGTGCAAAGGACAACCAGGAGGGAGGAGAAACATCTTCCCCTTTCTGAGCTGGGGAGAGAGTTCCTTTTATTTCAAAGGGAGAAATGGGAGACAAGAACTTGTGCTGCCATCCCTGCCTGAGGATATTTGACACGGCCATGAATCTCCTTTCAGATTGAGGACTTCAAAAGTCTGGAGAAGATTTCAAGACAAGTCAAGTCCATCACAATTATTGGTGGTGGTTTTCTGGGCAGCGAGCTGGCCTGTGCTCTGGGGAGGAGAGGTGAGTGTGTGGTCAGTGCCAGCAGCCTGACGTGCTCAGTGGCTTTTTCATTCCCCCACTGCTGAGTTTTTGCAGACTTGTAGCTTGCCCGAGATAACCTGCAGTAACCCCAGAGTGCACGTGTGGCTTGTTGGCTGTGTGGCCTGACCCCGTTTCCATTTTCTCTCTCGTGAGCTGTCAAGCAGCCCCTGAGCACACAGGTTTTTGTCAGCTGGGCTCTGGAAGCTCCTCAGGACAGTCACCCTCCTGTAAAACATTACACTTGTGCTCTAGAAACCACTGTGAAGCTCCTTGTAAAGTAAAGCAGCTGAAGCCCACTGCTGCTCTTTATTCGTGGGGGGTAAGAATCCTGCTCTTTGCTTTCCTTCCAGCACGAACCAGAGGCCTGGAGGTGATTCAGCTGTTTCCAGAGAGCGGCAACATGGGCAAAGTCTTGCCTGAATATCTGAGCAACTGGACCACGGAGAAAGTCAGGAGAGGTGAGGCCAGGAGTCAGCAGCTCTCCTCCACCAGCCACGCTGGGGCTGGTGGCTGTTGTGGAGCTTTTCCGTGTGACAACCCGGCGGTGGCATCGGGGGAGCCCCAGGAAGATGGTCCCTGCCCGAGCGTGGGACAGAACCAGCCCCCCTGCCACGTGGTTCCAACTCTGGATAGGATAGCAGCAGGATAACTGCCTGTTCTCTGCCAAGGTGCTCACTCACCTTGAGTGATCTTCCTTCTGACAGCCTCGTGCAGCCACCTCAGATTGATAATCACAGGCTGAGTTAGTGGATTTCACAGGAGCTGCCTCAGTGGGCTCCTGGGTGTGGCTTTGCCAGAGCCATCAGTAGTTCAGAGTCCTTAGAGCCTGGAAACCACGTCCTTTTGGGTGTCACCTGGCTGTTGTAGGAGCTGTTCTCTTCTGACTGTCCTTTCAAACCTCTCAGCTGAGCTCCTTTCTGCTCCTGCTTCACTCCAAGCTCTCGTGGCATGCACAGCAGCGATAAGGTGCTCGCTCTGCCTGGGTTCCTGCCCTTACCCCACCTGGGCGAGTGGTGACGTTGCCTGTGTTGTTTGCAGAGGGTGTTAACGTGCTGCCAAACGCTGTGGTCAAGTCAGTCTCTGTCAGTGGCAATCGGCTGGTGATCAAGCTGAAGGACGGCCGCAAGGTAAGGGGAACGGGCGGGCGGAGCCGAGTCGGCGCCGGGAGAACCGGGATCCTAAGGGCGGCTTCCCCAACAGGTGGAGACCGATCACATCGTGGCTGCCGTCGGGCTGGAGCCCAACGTGGAGCTGGCCAAGTCAGCGGGGCTGGAGGTGGACTCGGACTTCGGGGGGTTCCGGGTGAACGCGGAGCTGCAGGCGCGCTCCAACATCTGGGTGGTGAGTGCGGGGACGGGTGTTCTCCCGGTGACACGGGGGTGGGGGGGCCGGTGGCAGCCCTGGGGGCCGTTCACACCCCGCAGCACGTTGCCGTGGTGATGGCTGCACACGTGTTGGGAGTATTTCTGCCGTGGAAGGGGAGTTGGGGTAACCTAAAGATAGCGCGGCTTACGCTGCTGTGTACGAGCCCCGTTGGTGGGAGTCGAGAGTTGGAGTTCTCTGCAAAATCCTACGTGCTGCTGCCTTGTTTGCAGGGGAAAAATGCTGGGAAACTGGGGCTTGTGCAGCCAAGGGAGTGAGGGGTGGGTGGTGGTGCTGGGGTTTGGGGTTTGTCAGGAAAACTCCGTTGGTGCCCCCGCTTTGTCCTCTGCCCAGCACCCCTTCGGTTGGGGCGTTCACTGGCTCCCTGCTCAGCCCTCACGGGTGGGTGTCTCCAAGGCAGGGGATGCCGCCTGCTTCTACGACATCAAGCTGGGCAGGAGGCGGGTGGAGCACCACGACCACGCCGTCGTCAGTGGAAGGCTAGCTGGAGAAAACATGACGGGAGCCGCCAAGCCCTACTGGCATCAGTCCATGTTCTGGTAACGCTGGTTTCTTCTGGTGCTGCTCGCTCGGCCACGTTGCTGAGGCTCTGACAAGACCGACCTCAGGAAAGCTCCTTGTCCCCAGGAGCCCAGGGAATGGGGAGGTGTTGGAGCAATCACAGAATCACAGAGTGTCAGGGGTTCGAAGGGACCTAGAAGATCATCCAGTCCAACCTCCCTGCCAGAGCAGGGTCACCTAGACCCATAGATTCCAGTTTCTCCCCGAGTGGAGCTCCTCAGAGCAGGCTCATTTCCTGGTGGCACTCAGGGCACTCAAGCCTGCTGGTTTCACTGCTGCTGCACCTTTGCTGAGATGCTTTAGTAGCAAAGCCCTGGTGGCATCCGGGACTGTGCCTGCCAGTGTGGTGCTGTCCAGAGGCAGTTCTGAGCCTTTGTGAAGTTCTCAAAACAAAACCCCCACAAACAGTCCCAAAGCCTGTTAGCTCAAGGCTGGAGATTTAAAGTCAGCAGGAGTTTAGCCATGAGGAAAAGAGTTCTACTATTCTGGGAGAAATCTCCTCAGAAACAGCCCAGGCTGTCACTCCCCTGAATGCTCTCTCTGTCCTGCACAGCACCCAGGGGAGCTCCTCCTTTCACTTTTCACCCCGGACACAGAGGCTTCTACTCCAGAGGTGTCTCCTGGGGGAGCAGTGACCGCAGTGGGGGCTGCGAGCTGCTCTCCTGCGTTTCGCTGGCAGGAGCCATTGGCTCTGGGGCACTGCCAGCCCTCGCTGAGCTGGCCTTCCTGCTCCTGCCTTCAGAAGCTGGCCCTTGGCAGGGTGTTTGCAGGATGTGCAGGATCACCTCCTGAGTTCTGACCTGCCCAGTCTGCTTAGCTGGCATATTACTGGTGTTCCTGTCAGGGAGCCTGGTCTGTGCTGGAGGATCCTGGCCAGGGAGGCAGGGATGTACATCCAGAGATACCCAAACTGCTTTATGGGAGGCATCTATTTCCTCTTCCAGCATCTCTATCTATTCCAGCAGAACTGGGAACACTTCCAGCCCCACACCACAGCAGCCTTGTCTCCTGGAGGCAGCCCAGTTCACACTGGGCAGGTTGGAGGAGCTGCAGCTCACTGATCTTTAACTGCTCTGAAACACACACCAAGTAATAAGTAGTCTGTGCTGCAGGGTCCAGTGCTCTGGTCAGCTGGGCTCACTGGGACCTGGAGGAACCCTTGCTCCTGACCCTGCTCCGTCTCCAGGTCATGTAGATACAAAGCAAGAAACAGGGAGGGTTTTGCAAGTTCCTACTGAACATGTCCCAATACCCACAGGTGCTGAGGTCAGGTCTGTGACTTTCTAAAGGGCCATCAAATCACAGGCTGGTTTGGGTGGGAAGGGACCTTTCCAGCTCCTCTGGTCCCACCGCCCTGCAGGGAGCAGGGACATCTGCACCCAGAGCAGGGTGCTCAGAGTCCCCCCATCCTCTCCTGGGATGGTGCCAGGGATGGGGCAGCCACCACCTCTCTGGGCAGCCTGGCACAGGCTCTTGACACCCTCAGCAGCAAAACTCTCTCCCTTCTCTCTTGTTTGAATCTCCTCTTAATTTAAACCCACCCTCTCTCTGCTCCAGGGCAGAGCACTGTCCCTCAGGATCTGGGGCTGATGGAATTGTCTGTATTTGTCTCACTAATGCTGCACATGATGCATTTTGGTTCTCTGCTTCATTCCTAGGAGTGATCTGGGCCCTAACGTAGGCTATGAAGCCATTGGCCTTGTTGACAGCAGTTTGCCAACTGTTGGAGTCTTTGCTAAAGCAACAGCAAAGGACACGCCGAGAAGTGCCACGGAGCAATCAGGTAGGTCCAGAGCTGTGCCCGGGAGCTGCCAGTGTGCACAGTGGGTTTGTGTCTCACTCTGGGTGGTGGGCACAGAACCGCTTCTGTGTCTCCATTTAAGGCTCAGGATGAGCCCCCATGAAACACAGGGAAGGATTTTCCCCCTTCTGCCCTCCCTCCCAGTGGAGGATAAAAAGACCATGACAGAGTTAATGAGTGTTAAGACAGGACCCAGAACTCCATCCCACACCCACTCTCAGGTGGCAGCGTGTCGCGTGGCACACATGGGGTCAGGCCCAGCCCTGCTCAGATGCCACAGCAGCAGCAGAGCCCCAGAGCTGCCAGTCTCCCTGTATGGAGTGTGGCAGGGAAGGGGAGGGATCACAGCTGCCCTCGGGCTTCTGGGGTACCACCTGTGCCCCCAGCTCAGCCTGCTCACCCTCACCTGGCTGAAACATCACCGCTGGCCACAGCTCCGAGGCCACACATCTCAGGGAGAGCCCTGCTCTGTGCTCAGCCTTCCCTGCCAGGGCTGTGCCCCCATGGCTGGTATCTCCTGTCTTTGCTCAGGGACGGGCATCCGATCAGAGAGTGAAACAGAAGCAGAGGCCTCTGAAGTTCACGTTTCTCCCAGCTCCTCTCCGACGCCTCAAGTCCCGAAGCCAGGAGATGATTATGGCAAAGGTGTCATTTTCTACCTCAGGGATAAAGTGGTGGTGGGAATCGTCCTGTGGAACATCTTCAACAGGATGCCCATTGCTCGGAAGGTCAGTGCAGGGGGATGTGGTCACCAGCGTGGCTGCTTTGGGTCGGGGGCTTCTCTCGTGGGCAGGTCCATCCCTGCTGCTAACCTGAGCTCAGGGATGCTGTGAGGAGCAGGGCTGGGCTGTGTCCAGCAGGAGCCCTGTGGGGTCTGTTAGAAGTCACAGCAGGTTTCAGCTCTGCCTCAGTGTGGCTGCCAGTTCAGGTCTGCAGCAAACGGGAAGATCTGTGTGTGCTGAGCCACTGTCCTGGCCTGGGCTGGTGCACAAATGTCCACAACAGTCAAACATTTGCTGACTCTTCAGCACACGGCCACCGAGCAGGTGACCCCAGGAAGATGAACGTGTCCTTCCTTCCACCCTGTAGATCATCAAAGACGGGGAGGAGCACGATGATCTCAATGAAGTGGCAAAGCTTTTCAACATCCACGAAGACTAAACTCCAGCATGGGAGCTCTGCAGTAGGAGTGAAGGGGGCTGGGGGCTGCTGGCTGTGTGCACCCCCTGGCTCAGCACCTGGGGAATGTTTCCAGTCACTGATTTGCACCAATAAAATCGTGTTGTTCTCAAGTCATTGTCTTCTTCCTGCAGTGCTGTACTGCTGGTGCTGACCCGTGGGAATCACTGGGTGCTTGGGGAGGGGTTGGTGCCTTTGGCATGTTGAGAAGGTTGGGTGGCTGGTCTGGGGGCTGCCCCTGCTTCCCTTGGTCCTTTATTACCAGAAGACTCATCCCAATGACTACCCAGGCTTTGGCTGAGCCTGGAGCTGATCAGCCTGATCAATGCTGATCAATGCTGATTGCTAGCTAAAGGGCCCACAGGGACCAAGAAGATGGGGACTCTTGTCAGTGGTGCCATCTGTGACCCAGGAGGTTCCCTCTGACCAGGGGCGACCTTTGGTGTGAGGGTGTCAGAGCCTGTCCCAGGCTGCCCAGAGAGGTTGTGGAGTCTCCTTCTCTGGAGAGATTCCAACCCCCCTGGGCACTGCACTGCTGGGCCCTGCTCTGGGTGACACTGCTGGGTGATAACATTTGCCCAGCACTTGTCTGTGCCTGGTCCATATCAGGCCAGCAGCGGGTGGCGGCACAGCCCGCGCCAGCAGCAGAGCTGGGGAACCACTGGGCTCCCCCTTTGCCCTCAACCCATGCCCCTGGCATTCCAGCATCCCCCTGGCTGGGGCTCTGCTGTGAGAGTGACAGAGCCTGGCACAGGCTACCCAGAGAGGCTGCAACTACAGCAACCACCAGGCTTTTGTGAGGGGGTGCCCTCTTTGTGCCCAGAAGCCTTGTGGCACAGCCCCCACAGCTCAGCCTGAGCCTAAAGCTCACACGTGCAGGGTCACGAGTGCTTCTCACTGGGTCCCCCCTGCCAGCAGCTTCAGGCTGGGACAAGGTGCTGTGGGACCCAGGATAAGTGGATGAGCAGGACCAAGCACCACCGGTGGGTGAGTGCCAGGTGCCCCCTCAGGGACAGGTCATAGCTGGAGGCCTGAGGCACATTCCTATCATCCTGTCTCTTGTTCCTTGGAAGAGCCCAACCCCACCTGGCTCCAGAGTCAGGGAGGTGCTGAGACTGGGGTCTCCCCTGAGCCTCCTTTTCTCTTGGCCCCTCTACTTACCCACATCCCTGCTGGCATCCCACTGTGCTCTCGCTGCTGTGGCATAAGGAGCCCTGCCCACGGGAGGCATCAGACACGGGACAAGGAAGAACAGGCAGGAGACGGGGGGGCCTGATGCAGGTTTTTTCTGTACATCAGTGTTTTTGACACCACAGCCTGTTGCTGCTGATAATAAAACAGAAATCAGAAAGAGCAACCAGAATACACACCCAAAGGCAAAAATCCCTCGGCTTAAAGGCGGCGCTGCCTGGCCCCCGGGGGAGGGGACCGGCGGCCGGGAGCCCAAGGGGAGGGGGTAACACCTGCCCTGGCTGGGAGGAAACACAACACAAAGGAAAAAAACGAACCAACAAAAATATCCCCACCCAACACTCCCGCTGTGGAGCTGGGAGAGCCAGAGGAACCACCACTGTCCTTCGGTCCTGTTAGCACCTGTACAATAAAACTGTACCAGCTCCCGGAGCAGGGCAGCCCTGCCCCCTGCCCACCTCTCTGCCACAGCGCTGCTCCTGGTGAGGCCGGAGGGGAGCGGGGCCAGGGCGAGGAGGGGGCTGCTGCGCTGGGACACAGCCCGGGGCCGGGTGCTGGTGGGGGACAAGCTGCCGGGAAGCGTGGGGTGCACTGGGGGGGGTCCACGGGCTGCGGGGGCAGCAGCACGAATGAGATGTGGGAAGGAGCCCGTGAGAGGATGGCGCGGCGGGGCTGGCACTGCGGGGCTGGCACGGCCCAGAGCCTGCAGCAGAAGCCAAGGGACGCGGCTGCCCCCTCGGGCTCCTCTGAGAGCCGTGACCCCCCCGGGTCTGGCGGCCGCAGGGAGTGCTGGAGAGGGTCCCTCACCCCCGGCCCGGAGCTCACCCTCACAGTGATACAGACTCGGCAAAAACAAAGAAAACGTTACAAATTAAATACTAATTAAATAAATACTATGGAAGACGTTGGGAGGGGGAGGGCAGACAGGCGCAGTTCCGTGGGGTCAGGCGGGCAGGGGTGGCAGCAGCACCCACCAACCAACCCCTCGCTTCGGCCTCCCAGCAGCTCCGGGCAGGGCTCCGCCGCCTGGGGCCAACGGCTGGTGGCCAAGGGACCCTGGGAAGTCCTTGGGGACGAGGGTCCTCTCCTCTCCCTGGCGTGGGAAGACCCTGAGGAGGGGAGGACGGGTTGGCCAAAGACTCGGGTCCCTGCTGCTGGCGCTGAGAGGGGAGGGGGCTGCTTCCCGTTGGTCCTTATTATTGCCTCGTGATGCAGGGAGCCACCCGTCCCCGTCAGCTGCTCCAGGCCTCGTACTCCACCGCCGAGCCCAGCAGCTGCAGCAGCTCGGGCTCGTAGTGCACCAGCTCCACTGTCTCTGTCGTGCCCTGTGCCGGCGCCTCGGGGCTCTCGGGCACCTCCTCCTGTGCCAGCAGCTGGCTGAGGGAGACCTGGCGCTGGAACTCGGCCCTGGGCAGCGTGGCGATCTCCAGGTGAGGGAAGCGGGCCTGGAAGATGCGCGAGGACAACTTCAGCCGCTTCAGCACGTCCGAGAACAGGAACCAGTTGCAGGGCCTGCGAGGACAGCAAGGGGATGCCGGGTTAGAGGTGTGGGGGCTGCAAAAAGGTCTCCCCAGGGTCTTCTCCACATGATCCCCCTCAGCAGGGTCTGGACAGACCCCACAGGCAGGGCCTGTGCTCAGACACACGCCTGGGTCCAATCACTGCTGTGCAGGTCACAGCTTTTTAAAGCACTCAGAGCAATGTCAGTGTGAAGCTCACACCTTCAGAGGGATCCCAGCAGCATCCCCACCCAGCCACAAGCCACACCAGGGTCTCCATTTCCCACCTTGCCATTTCTCCCGGCCCTCTGGATGGGTAGGAATTCATTTTCCATCTGTGAAGATCTCCTGTTATCCCTCCCCAGGGATCAGGCTAACCTGGGGAGTCCAAGCACTGCTCCAGGAGCTGATACTCACCCCCGGGACACAGACACTTGGAGGTTATAGCTGGGGAGCAGTGGCTTGTCTGAGAACTCAAACATGAAGTTGTCTGCTTCTTGCTCCTCTTCCTCCTGGTCTGAACTTCCTGGAGGGTTGAGCAGAAGGTCGCATCCGATGCTGTCTTTCCCCTCTGCAACAGAGAACAGATGCTGTGGGCACTGCTCGTGGTTCCACACCAGGCAGTGCTCAGTGCTCCCAGAGGATCAGCTCAGCCTGGCACCCTGTGGGGGTCCTGGTGTCCTGCCCTCAGTGTCGTGGCAGCACCAGGGACACTTTGTCTGCACAGATCCTACGGAGGAAGGCCCTGTGCTCTGCCCCTCACCCAGATCCCGCTCCTGGCAACCACCAGCAGGTTCTCCAGGGGTACGTGCCAGGCACCATGTCCAAGGAAGGGCTGCAAGGCTGTGCCACCAAAGCACACAGCAGGTCTGGAGGCTCAGACAGCCCAACACCACCACGCTTCAGAGAAGTCTGTGGTGTAAAGCTGCTTGTTCCAGGAGGTATCTGGGCTCCAACAGGATTTGCTTCCATAGGAGGTAGAGAAGAGCTCACTGGATCCATAAACCGTTTAAAGACAGTTAAATTTACTGCTCACTCATCTGAAAAGCATCTGTTGAAAAGTTTCTTGCTGTCTGGATTTTATTAGTAAAAAGATAAATAGCCCTTGTTTTGCGGAGTGGTTTTGTCCCACTGAGATAATACAGGATAACTCCCAAAACTTCCAGAAAATAGAGTTTTGCTTCTCCAGGGGGAAGTCAGACCAAGCGTGCTGGTGGGGAAACACACCAACGATGCCAAAGTTCAACACCACACGGGACAGAAAAGGCTGCAGAAAACCCCTGCAGCGTGTGGCAGGAGAAAGCTTCGAGCAGCACACGGCACCAGCTCGAGCAAGGGGGAAAATGGAACCATTTCCTAACTCTGAGAAATCCCTCAAAAAAATAGAAACAAGCTGCTTCAGTCTTTGAACCTGGTTGCAGAACAGGACAAGAGTGAGTGACAGGGATACTGGGTTGGTATCGCTTCCAGGCAAAGCTCAGATGCCACCACCAGGAAACCCCTCAACCAGGGAAAGGAGAAATAAATTCCTTCAGTGTGGCAACAACATGGTCCAGTGTCTGTCCTGGAAACTGCCCTCGCTCAGCCCTGTCCCTCAGCCCGAGGGAAGGCTGTGACAAGAACAGGAACATCCTGTCCCACCGCAGAGCGACGGGAGACAATCGGGGACAACAATGCTGCTCCCAGCATGGAACGAAACCCCAGAGCGGGCCTTTGGAGCTGCAGGAGCACGAAGATGCTGATGACTTTACCACACTCAGAGCTCAGAACCCACACCCTGGCTGTCCTCGTTATCTCCTGGCCCCCAGAGATTTGCAGACCTAAAGGAAACCATGGACAGCATTCCTGCTGCAAAGAATAGGAACAGCTCGAGCTGGGGCCTGGGATTTCTCCTCCATCCTGTGGGATGTGTGGTGCTTTGTGGTGGGTCCAGTGGAAAGGACTGGACTGATGAAGGAGGGGAAGAGCTGTTTGCTGCCTGTGACAGCTGGAGCAGCTGTTACCCCAGCACAGAACTTCCCTGCCCTGGGAGGATCTGCTCCTGGTGACCCAAGATGACTGCTGGGGGTAACTGGGCAAAAAGGGCCCATTTCAGTTAGCAGCCCTGTGAGGAAACCAGCCCCTTGTCTCAGGCTTGGACCTCTAAGCTGGTAGACACAAACTTCACCAAGTGATGGTAAAAGGTCCAAGTGATGCCTTCCCTGGGAAACGCCTGGCACTGAAAGAGGAGACTTCCCAGGACAACACCTCCCCTCCAGAGCTGAGGAGCAGCTCTGGGAGCCTGAAGTTCAAGTCTTCTACACCTTGAAGGAGTAAGTCTGTCCTCTGCCTGCCTCACAGGGTGTCGGGCATGGAGATCTTCAAGTCCAACCCCCCTGGCCAGAGCAGGACCATAGAACAGAATCTAATCCAGCACAGGGTACATGGGAACGCATCCAGCCTCAGCTTTATCCTGATGACTGGTTACTACAAGAACTGCTACAAGAACAATTTGCTCTGGGGTCCATACCCAAAGACCCTCAGGAACCACCAGCAGCACTCAGAGTCTAGTCCCATACACCGTGTTCAGCCAGCTGGGGGGTATCCACCACACGCAGCTTCCAGAGGGAAAGCCCCTCCAGGAGCAGCTCCCAGCATGTGGCATCATGGTTAAGATGTCAGTCCGAGATGTGAGCTGGGAGGGACAGGGACAGAGCCTGTGTGGACTGCACTCACCTAGCACAGAGCTGCTGTAGAAGTCCCACGCTGTCCGAGGGTCCCCATCGGTGCGCCCCTGGAGATCTGACAGGTAATCTGCAGGGGAGAAGGGGGGGAGGTCAGAGCACGATCCTGGCAGGGACATCCACTGGTACCTGAGCAATGCTGCTCCCCCAGCCTTGTGGCAAAAGATGAACAACCCGAACAAGCTCTGAGCAACAGGCTCTGGGTGCAGATATCCCTGCTCAGAGCAGGGGGGCCAGGCCAGATGACCTTCCCACCCAAACTAGCCTGTGATTCTGTTCTAGGAGAACTTGCAAGAAGGGGACCCTCACTCTGGAGGGGACAACAAGACCCTGGGCCTGAAGACACAAAAGAGAAATCTAAAAGGGAAAACAACTGGTAACACTAAGTGGACTGGAAAGAAGGGGTTTTGGGGTCATCTTGAGTCCGGCAGGGGCTGGGTATTGTAATGAGTACTTTTAATTAGTTTTCAATGAATGCTGAACCTGGAGGAGCTGAGAGAGGCAGCTGGCAGACACCACTATTGCAGCAGTGGAGATTTTCTGCCCTTGTCCCTCTGTGGAAAGCACAGCTGCCCCAGCTGTCTCGTCCCTGGGGCCACGTGGAGGCTCCCACACCTGGGTTTGGTGCTGCCAGAGGAAGGACAGAGGCCCTGGCACCCCCCAGCTGGGCACCTACCACAGAGGAAGCGCTTCATGACTTCGCTGGTGGCAAGTTTCACGGCCGTCTGCCCCGAGTAAGTGGCCAGAGTGGGATCAGCACCATAGGAGAGTAGAAGCCACATGGTTTCTAGGTTGTCATTTGCTACTGCATCATGGACTGGCCTGTGAGGAAAGCAGCATTGGCAGAAATATTATCATCTTATAATAATATAACACAGTAATAGTATCAGCACTGGTGTGGCAGCAGGAGCAGGGCTGGGATTGTCCCCCTGCACTGGGCAATGGGGAGGCCACCCCTCAAATCCTGGGGTTGGTTTTGGGCCCCTCACTCCCAGAGGGACATTGAGGGGCTGGAGTGTGGCCAGGGAAGGGACACAGTGCTGGGGAAGGGTCTGGAGTAGGAGTGTGGGGAGAAGCAGCTGAGGGACCTGGGCTTGTTGAGCCTGGAGAGGAGGCTCAGGGGAGACCTTCTGGCTCTGGCAGCTCCTGATGGGAGGGTGGAGCCAGGAGGGGTTGGGCTCTGCTCCCAAGGAACCAGTGACAGGACAAGAGGAACCAATCGGCCTCAAGTTGCCCCAGGGGAGGCTGAGGTTGGAGCTGAGAAACAATGTCTTCCCCTCTAGGGCTGCCCAGGGCAGGGGGGGAGTCCCTGTGACCCCTGGAGGGGTTTCCAAGCCCCCCATGGAGCTGTGGTGCTGAGGGCCATGGGTCAGTGGTGCTCTGGCAGCGCTGGGGGATGCTTGGGCTCAATGCACTTAAAGGTCCCTTCCAAGCAAAACGCTCCCATGATTCCAAGACAAAGAGACTGGAAACGCTCACGAAGCCACCAGTCTGTTTTGTCTTGAGACAAATCTAACGATGACCAACATCTCATCCAGAAAACACCACCCAACAACTCCCAACCCCACGCCTCCCAGCGCCCCAGCGGACATCCCCCATCCCGGGCTTTGCCTGGTGCCATCCTGCGCGCTGCAGTTGACGTTGGCCCCGTGCTCCAGCAGGATGTGGAGGATGTCGATCCAGCCCCGCGCGCAGGCCTCGTGCAGCGCCGTGTAGCCGGCGTTGTCGCGGTGGTTCACGTCGCTGCTCTTTTTCTGCAGGCAGTAGAGCACCACGTCCTGCGGGACCGAGAGCGTGGCGGGCCGGGTCACACACCTGCCCGGGAAAGCAGCGCCGGGCACAGAACGGGGAGCGGGGCCCCCCCAGACTCACCTTGTAGCCCAGGCGAGCCGCTCGCTGCAGGAGGGTCTCCCCGGCGTTTTTGTTCACGATCAGCCGCCGAGCTCCGGGAGGAACGTTCTGCGCCGGGGGGGACTCGGGAGAACTCCCCGGGCTGACCCGGCGGGACTTACAGAGTGTCCACAAGTCCTGGGGCTTCTTGGGGGAGCGCATTTTGGGCTGGTTCCAGCAGCCTTTCCCCTGGAAAAGGAATCACAGAATGTGAGGGGTTGGAAGGGACCTAGATCATCTAGTCCAACCCCCCTGCCAGAGCAGGGGTACCTAGACCAAGTCACCCAGGCACAGATACAGGCGCGTCTGGAATGTCTCCAGAGCAGGAGACTCCACAATCCCCCTGGGTAGCCTGTTCCAGAGCTCTGGCATCCTCACTGTGAAAACTTTTTCCTTGTGTGAAGGAAAATGATTGCTGGGCACATGTGGCCGTGGCTGCCTAACAGGAGTCCCCTCCTCTCTCCTTCCCCAGCACGTTTCCCTCCTCTGTCCCAGACATACCTTCTCCTTGTCACAGATCCCTGCCAGGTGCTTGGTTTTACATTTGCGTTTTCCCGACGGCTTCTCCAGCTCCTCCTGGGCAGGAGAGCTGTCAGAGTGCTCCAGGAAGAAGCCATTCCGAAAGTCTGGGCGTCCTTGTGACTTTCGGGGGGACGGGGACAGCCTGCTCCTCAGCCTCAGCTCTGTGCCCTTACCCTTCACAGGCTCCTTCTGCTTCCGATACCTGAAATCTGAAGGACAAACAGGGATGGGGTTCAGCACCGGGGGCCAACACCCCAGGTCTCTGCCACCGGGGCAGACAAACAGCCCATCTCTGGTGGCAGCACAGCCAGAAACCCAGACCCAGGGAGAATGTCCTGCTCTAAGCACAGGGAACACACAGGTTGCCCTCATCCAGGATGAATGCCGAGCGACAGACAGGTCCTGCTGCTGGATGATCCCATGGGAGCTGAGCCTTGCATGCCACAGATGGCTGAGGGAAGGGGCTCGGGGGCTCAGCCTCAGGGGAACACTGACCACAGGTTTGGTTTGAAGCCTGTGGTCTGGAGACAGGGCCAGGGCAGAGGTAGGGCAGCGAGCAGGACCTGGGCAGGTGGCACAGCGCGCTCCTTCCAGCCAACACCAACCACAGAGGGGGATTTCTCCACACACAGACACTCTGGCTTTGTTAACCCTCTCCCCCTTCTGCTCCCTGCTGCAAGTTCAGAAGGTACCTTCATAACCAAGACAAAGCAGCAAGAAGCCCCACTTAACTGCGACGGCTCCGTGTCCCTCTGCTTCAGCCGGGGACCAGGAATGCTACTCCCAGGGGCCCACGATCCACCAGAAATATGTCACTGGGCTACCTCGCCTGATGCTCACACCCCCACGCCCTGTCCCAGCCCAGGGGTGGGATCAGTATCCAGTCAGCCACACCAGCTGCTCTTTCCTACTGCAAAATTCACTGTAAATATTTTTGAAAGAAGGGCTGATCAACTGAAGAGGCCCCTGCTGTGGACACAAGCCCCAAACCTAAAAACAAACCCCTCCAAAAATCCCACACAACAGTAAAAGCAATAAAACGAAAGAGAAGACAACAAAACACGTCTATGCCGCCCAGCCTGGCACTAGAACCCCCCTTCCCAGGCTGTACCTGCTTTGGATTTCCTCCTCCTGTGGGGGTAGCCCACCCGCTCCTCCTCTCGCTCGGTCAAATATTCCCCTGTCTGGTATTTCCGACTTTTCTGTCGCCTCCTTTTCTTCCGTTTGATGTGGCTGTCATCTTCCTCCTCCTCCTCCGTGGGCTCCCACAGCTGCCTGGGTGATTCCACCCTCCAGGGCAGCTCCCGGGTCCTCCTGGTGTAACAGCTGCTCCTCTCAGACAGAGACCTGTCCCTGGCCCTGCGACTGTGGTAACGGGATGTCCGGTGGGATTTTCGCAGCTTGCGACGTTTCAAGGATGTCTCCTCCTCCTCTTCCTCTTCCTCTTCCTCTTCCTCTTCCTCCTCCTCTTCCTCCTCCTCCTCCTCCTCCTCTTCTTCCTGATCCTCCTCCAGCAGCGGTAAGATCTCCTGACCAGTCACATCGCACTCTCCCGTCACACCAGTGGAAGAGCCAGCGACGCTTCCTGCAAGAAAGTGGCATTTCCAGCTGACAAACCAGGAGGATCTGCAAGAAGAGCCCCGCGAGGCAGGACAGCAGGGCAGGGACAGGGCCACGTACATGAAGAAACACCCACAGCCCACCCAGGGCTCCCACCTGGCTCCCCTGGCACCAACTCACCCGACTGGCTGCGCGTCCTGCTGCTCAGCACCACTGGGATGAAATCCCGAAAGTTGTTCTTGGGCTTTTTCTCCAGGTAACCTGCGGGGAAAACAAGAAACCTGAGGGACCCCGACACGGCTCTGTGCCCGGGAAAGGGCAGCCTGGCACCGCACTGGAGCTCCGGGCGGATCCCAGCCTGCTGTGGGACGCCACTAGCAACAGAGGCCGCTCGGCTCGAGGGGAGTGATGGTTTGGCCCTGGCATCACCAGCCCTCGGTGCTGACGGGGGTACCTTCCTCGTGGCTGTCCCCACGGTGCGCCGGGAGCTCCGCCTTGGCCGGCCTCCTGCGCTTGCGCTTCACCCTGAGGCTGTTGTGATCCTTCAGCGGCCCGGCCCGGCCCTCCCGCCTGCCCAGCTCCTGCGGATTGTCCTGGTGTTTTCGCCACTGCGAAGGGAGAGAGGACACCGAGTGAAGCCCGAGCTGCTGGCTGAGTGGAGAAGGAAGACAAAATGCTGTCCCCCCCACTTATCATGTTGGTGTCCTACAGTGCTTTTGGTGCCCCAGATCCATGTGGGATCATAAAAGTGCTCCAAGGGTTGGATCCCCTCTGCTGTAGTGATGGGCTGAGAGCTGGGGGTGTTCAGCCTGGAGAGAAGAAGGCTCCAGGGAGAACTTCTGGGGCCTGTCAGGGCTTCAAGGGCTTATAAGGGTCTTCTAAGAAAAGTGGAGACAGACTTTTGAGCAGGGCTGAGTGGGACAAAGGGGTGATGGTTTAAACTAAAAAGAGGGAGATTTAGGCTGGAGGGAAGAGATTTTTGATGCTGAGGGTGGTGAGACCCTGTCCCAGGCTGCCCAGAGGCCACCTGGTTGATGCCCCATCCCTGGCACCTTCCCAGGTGAGGTTGGACTCAGATCACCCTGCTCTAGTTGCAGATGTCCTTGCTCTCTGCAGGGGGTGGGACCAGATGACATTGAAGGGTCCTTTCCCGCCCAGGCCAGTCTGAGGTTCTGATTCTTGCTCTAGACACCCTGCAGACCCAAGTACCTTGTTCCACTGCCCACGGGGTGGGAAGCCCTGTGCATTCAGCTGCCCTCGAGCTCTCCCTCCTCACCTCAACCTCCCCTCACTAACCTCTGCCACAACCCAGAAGCCCCCAGCCCGTCCCACCCACCTTCCGGCTGTGCGCGCTCCGGCTCCCCTGCTTGCTCAGGGACTCTTTGCCATCCTGGGCTTGGCACTTGAGTCTCTTGTGGCTCTGCCTGGCATCCCCGTCGTGCTGCCGCTTGGACTTGCAGCGCACGCTGCCCTCTTGCTTGACCTGGCCTCCTCCCTTCAGCTTGGCCTCGGCAAAGGGCTGGGAGGCAGCCCCCGCCCGCAGGCAGGTCACCGAAGGGAACGACGCGTCGCACTCCGCTCGCTCCTTCTTGACCCTGCACAGATCCACCTGGCGCACGCACTGAACGGGCTCTGCAGCCGGCGGCTCCTGGGGGCCTTCGCAGCCCGGCTCCTTGCGCTGGCTCCCCGCGGGCACAGCGGGCACCTCCGAGACCATCCGCAGGCTCTGCTGCCCGGACGCAGGCAGGTCGTGCGACAAATACGCCGCTAACACTTGGCTTTTGGGCTTTGCATCCAGCTGCTTCAGGCCACAGCTCCCCTGGGGAGCCTCGGCGTGCACGTTGCCCTCCTTGCCGGAGTCGGCCCCTGGCTGATCACACTCTGGACTCTTCTGGGGGTTGTCCAGCTTCCCCTTCCCACCCTTCCCATCCAAAGCGCAGGCCTGAAGAGACGGACCTGAATCCAACGGGGCTGTGCTGCCTGGCTCCTCACAGAGCTTGGACAAGGCCCGGCTGCTCTTGCTCTTGGCTGCAGCCTCCCGCTCCTGGAGTGGGAGCCTGGGCAGCCCCTCTGGCAGGCTCTGGGCAGCTGTGCTGGACTCCGTGGGCTGCACACTGGGGAACGCCGGGAGCTCGCCTGCACCCGCCGGCTTGCAGGTGCTGTTCTGGTTTGGGGGCAGCTGCCCTGCTGTGGAGATGCCAATTGAAAGCAGGGGGGTTTGGTGGTAAGGAGACCAGCCCAGAGGCAGAAGCTGAGGGTTGGAAGGTTTGCCGTTCACGGGGCATCGCGGGTACACGCTTCCCTGGCCGGGATTCCAGGTGGAGATGTCCTTGGACTGACACAAAGGAGCTCCTGGAGCAACCCTGCCGTGAAGAAGCCTCCTGGCAGGATCCTGCTGCCCGTCGGTGCTGACCTGATTGGCTTTCTTCCCACAGGGCACCCCAGCACCACGGGGCTCTCCCTGATCGATGATGGAAATGGGCTCCTGCTTGGGAAGGTGGCGTGGGTCCCTGCCGGAGCTCACGCCAGGCTCCTTGCTGAGCAGCAGCGAGGCCGGCACTGGGTTGGCCACGCCCACGTAGGTGCCTGGGATGGTGCTGATGAGCGTGGTGTTCTTCACCCAGGAGCCCTGCTCGCCGTTGCGCAGGAACTCGGGGAAGATGACTAAGGGAGGGGTGGTGCCGAGGCACGAGGTGACGCTGCTGCTCGCGGTCTGGGCGGCGCGCTGGGACTTGGACAGGACGGTGGTGAGCAGCGCTTTGCCGCTGGTGTGCACGGGGGTGAGGATGGGCATCGGAGGGGTCTTGCGTTGACTGGGTGGAGGCAGTTTCTGACGATTGGACTTGGAGGAGAGGTCGAGAGGCATCTCGCTGCACTCTGGAGAGGAGACCATCTCACGCTCCAGCTGAGGAGGGGACTTGAGAGGAGAGAGCGAAGTGGCAGCCCCCGGTGCCTGCGGCTCGGGAGCCGCCGGGGCTCTGGCGTGGGCACCGGTGCCGGAAGAGGGAGCCACGGTCCCGGACGCCGCTGCCACCGGGGGCTGGCTGGAGGACAGCGAAGGGCTGGTGGTGGTCGGGGCCACGGGGCCTTCAGAGGCAGCAGCAGCCTGGGCGCCGCTTCCAGACGAGGGCGAAGGGCAGCTGAGCTGGTTCACCTCCACAGACACCACTTTGGCGTCCGAAGCCAAGGGTCTGGTGACGGAGAAGGTGTAGGGGTAGGAGCGCAGCTCTGGGGAAGCGATGATGCCCGGCAGGCACCGCTCGTGCAGGTAGGAAGGCAGGACAGGGAGGGTGAGCGTGGAGGAGACCCCCAGGGTGGCTGGCAGTGTGGCCACGCTGAGCGGCTGCCCGCAGCTGGGCGGTGGGATGTACACCAGCGACTGGCTCGGGCTCAGCACCGCCCCGGCCTGGAAGGACAGGGGCAGCTTTTGCATAGCAGGGGCCTGAGACGTGGGGAAACACACTCTGTTCAGAGTGAACGTAGCGGGAGCGGAGGAGGAGGCGTTGCAGCTGGAGACAACCACAGACAAGGTCCCTTCTGCCAGCACGCTGGGCCCCTGTGCTCCAGCACTCGGGGCGGTGTTCTCCTTCCCGGCTGGCTCGCTCTCCGGAGCCACGGAGCAGGCAGGGGAAGCATCGGCCGGTTTGTCACCGTGAGGCTCTGCGGGTGTCCAGGCGGCCTCAGCGCCGCCGCTCTCCTGCTCGGGGGCTCCGGGGACAGCAGGCTCCTGCCCTCTGCCATCACCCTGCCCTGCCAGGGGACCCGGGGCGTCGTCGTTCACGGTCTTCCCCTCACACTCCGGGTTTGGGCTGGGATCAGGCGGCTGCTCTTCCAGCTTGGGCCCAATCTTTTCCTCCACCTTGCCATCAGCATCCAGCCCCTGGGCACCGCCGCCACCACCGACTGCTGTGAGCTCCACCTGCATGAAGAAGGGTGAAGGTGCTGCTGGGAGCTGTGCCAGCGGCTCCCTGTCAAGCAGCACGACCTTCTCTCCAGCCCTCCCAGGCCACAGAGGTGGCAAACAGCTCTTGCCGAAGCAGAGCGTGGCTTTCCCTTCCTGCACGCAGGTGCAGCCCTCTGGAGAAGGGGCCCGTGGGACCCATTAGGGTTGATGATCTTGCTTGGATGTTCCGTCAGGGAAAGGCCTCTTGGACCCAGACACGCGCAAAGAGCTCACCTCGGAAAGGCTGCTGCTGACACAGAACTCCTGAGACCCCAAGTGCTGGGAGCTGCTCGTTTTAGACTCCTCATCAGAAAGGGGGGCTCTCCTAGCCGAGGAACAAGACACAACGTTATGAAACCTCACAATGTCCTCCCAGCATCCCACCCCTCCCTGTCCCCTGGCAGGAGGGCAGAGCAGCTGGTAACCAGCTCCTCATCCCCACGTGACACGGCGGGCACCGGCCACTGCAGACCGAGGGGGTGGGCAGCTCCATGCACCTTCCCTGCCCACCACCATTTCCACTCTGACCCCCTTGGTCTCACCAGGGGCCAGCCCAGCCCTTCCTGCATCACAATCTGCTCCACACCCCACTCCTGTCCCCTCCACTTCCCCTTCTGCCCCAGCACACCTTTCCAGTCCTATCCGACCCATCCCATTGGTCTCTTCAACCTGTCTGGGGCCACAGGAGGTCCCTAAAATGGCCAGAGGGCTGGAACCCTCTGCTAGGATAGACTGTGAGAGCTGGGGTGGTTTAGCCTGCAGAGAAGGCTCTGGGGAGACCTTCTGGGGCCTTTCAGGGCTTCAAGGGCTCTGGGTGCAGATGCCCCTGCTCCCTTCAGGAGGGTGGGACCAGATGACCTTCCCACCCAAACCAGTCAGTGACTCTTTGATTCCACAGTCCCTGTGCCTCTTTGTCCCAGCCCTGTCCCGGGAATTCCCAGCACGCTCTTCTCCAGCACCAAAGCTCCTCCAGCTGTCTGTGATGGGAGCAGCGGGTGCCTGCAGCCACTGTCCTGCGATGTGTGCAGTGTCCTGCTGGCCTGCACACGGGTGACCCTTTCTCTTTGGAGGACAAGCACTAGAAATCCTTAATTTGGGAAGAGAACCATGGACTCCACAGAAACAGGAGATCTGTCCTAGGTCCTGCGGGATGCTGGGGCAGGAGGCAGTGCCACTGTGCCCGGGGCCATGCCCGGGGCTCTCCTGCCCCAACAGCATCTGCCCGGTGGGCATTCTCTGCTCTTTGAGGCTCATTTCGATAAACCACTGGTGCCGGGATAAAAAACCTCAAGTTCGGTTTCCAGTGATGACACGATCTCTGCCGGGATTTGCTCCCCCACCTCCCAGCTCCCACAGCGAGGTGACACCCGTGACCTGCAGCACGCAGCTCTCCCCCGGGGCTCCTGGATCCCCAGCACCGGGACCCCACCTGGGGCTGCCCCACGGCCGCTGACACACGTACCCTGCATCGCCCCCAGCCCCGGCGAGCCCCGAGGGCCCTCCCAGGGGCTCCGTCCCCTCGGCTGCGCTCCGAGGGCCCCCGGCAGAAGCGGGAGGGCGGCCGCCGGGGCCAGGCAGATGTGTGCGGAGCGGGGCGCGGCGGCCGGCGGGGCTCAGGAGGCGGCACCCGGATCGCCGGCCCGGGGCCGGGCCCTGCGGCGGGGCAGGGGAGCGGCGGTCGCGGGGGGTCCCCGGGCCGGCTCTCCGGGGCGGGAGG
>JAOEGS010010765.1:0-14357 GCA_025447755.1 Corythornis vintsioides
GGCAGGGGAGTTGGACTAGATGATCTTCTAGGTCCCTTCCAACCCCTAATATCTATGAATCTATGAATCTATGAATCAGGGATTTTTCTGCCTGGAGTGTCTTCAGCACCTGCTTGGTAACAAACTGTGCTGCAGAACAACCTGTGTCTTTTCCTCTTATTAGTCCAATAAACCGTGTTTATTCAGTCTCCTTGTGTTGAGGGCACCTTTCTTTTGGGTGGGATATTTCTACCTTTATGTTGGATCTGTGGATTGTGGTTCCAGAGAGAGGGTGCACAGAGGGAAGCAGGGAGCTCCCAGTGGTGATGGGCAGGGGAATAGAAGCAAGTAACAGTGAAAGGTATTGCGGGGAGACTTTGTTATAAGCTATCAGAAGCCTCACAAATGTTAGACTGTTCCTCCTCCCATTCTCTCCTAAACACAAATATGAAGACCTTGTCTGTACAGTACAAAAGAGTGAGTATTGGGATGAGCTGTGGCAGGGGATGCTGTGCACTAAAGGCCGGGCTGTTGGGCTGTTGCAGGACGATTATCCCTTGGCCAGTCTCCCACTGCTTGGCTATGCAGTCAGCTCCCCTGTAGAGGCAGATGGCATTCAGAAGGATTATGTCTTCAAGCTGCAGTTCAAGTCCCATGTGTATTTCTTCAGGGCTGAGAGCAAATATACTTTTGAGAGGTAATCTTCTGTTTTGTCTGCATGTCTTGATATATAACATGTTGTTAACTCACTGGTTGATCATCCAGAGCCCTCTTTTTCCTCCTGTCTACGTCTAGTCTGAGTGACTTCGCAGCACGTTCTCAGTAATACAGTTCACTTCCTTCTCCTCTTGATGATGTTTGGAGATCCCTTCTCTGACAGTACTGCCCTTGCAGCTGAGAGCTGATGGTTGTACCTAAAGCTGTACAACCTCGTCTTAGAATTCTTTGTCTTAGAATTCTGGGGCTTCCTTGGAGCTGAGGAGCAGGGTGGGTGGAAAGGAAGGGCTGTGAGATGCTTAGCCCCACTATGACTTGGGAGTAAGGTTTCTACATAGATTTTTTATTCTATTATTTATTTTTATTATTATCATTATTCTCCATTTCTGGAAACAGGAATTGTAAGACAAGGCTGAAAGCAGTAAGTACAGTGCTGTTTTTCACCTTACTGCTTTCTCTGTAATTATGTTTAGCTGTGCTGCTGGGGCTTTCCACACATGGTCCAGAGTGAGTCATGTTTTAAGATGCATCACATACAAAATTTTGCTATTATGCTAGCTGTTGAAAACCCTTGCACTATGTTATGGTTGTTTTGGAGTGTGGCCTTATTGAGGAGTCATACTTCCCCTTCCTTCAGAGAGCATCACACAATTGTAAGCAATGTATGTATCAGCTACCTGTGATGGCTGAGTTAATGCTCTCTAATCCACGCGCCATATAGTGAATTCAAGGAAAAAATTCCTAATTTACAACAGATGTTTGACTTGCCTTTTTCACTGTTACTGCATTTGACCAAGTCTGTTACATAATTAATTGTAAGAAATGCAATCCACTGACTACGTAAATTTTTTGTCAGCCTGTCCTCCTTTGTAAACACTTTCTGTATGCTATCAAGGGAATATGGTGTGCCCTCCCAAGAGCTTTCTGTAACTTAGAGAGCTGTTACGTGGACAGGCAACCATGTTCTGCAGTGTATTTACCACATCTCAAGCTATTAATTTACTAAAAACATAGTAGAAGAAAGAAAGCAGGTGTTTTGTGAGGTTTGGTGAAAGATGTACAGCTTATAACCAAAGGACAAGATTATGCATATGTGAGGTGTTGAGCATTTCTTACGTCCTTTCCTGCCAGGTGGATGGAGGTGATCAAGAGAGCCACCAGTTCTCCAGCCAGGTCAAGCCTGCTGCTTCCAAAGGATGAGAAGGACAGTCACACAGACTGAAGAAAGGCAGAGTTGGATCTGCTACAAACAGCAACAAAAGAGGCAGGTGGAAACAGGAGTTTCTGGAGTTGAAAAAGCAAAGAACCAGGAGGCTCATTTCCACCTGGTATGGACAGTGGGAGTGAGGGAGTTGCAGACAGGGATCACATCCATTCCCAGTGGTATGGAAGGAGGGTCAAGGCTGTTCCAGTTGAATCTACTTAGAGAGAACCTAACAACTGCAGAGCTCTGGTGTGCACACATCATGGAAGGTATATTGTTCTAGTTGTACCTGTACAGTAACACCCTTGCCTGACCCAAAGGCAAATGTTACCTTGCTTTTACATCTTGACTTCATGGTCAGCACATATGGAAGAAAAATAGCAGCTGTCAGTAGTGGTTGGCTCACAGCTGCTGGTGCCAGGGTTGTTCCCTTCCCCCTATACAACTGCTGTCAACGTCAACCTGCTGGCACAGTCACCTCAGACTAACAGGGGAGCCACAGATACATCAGTTTAAATACAGTTCATTTTCAACAGAAACTGCAGCTTTCATGGAACAACTCTGCTCTTTGGAAACTGCCATGGCAGCAGTTTCCAGGGGAAGTGGGAAGACTGAACCTCTGCTATGTTGTTGAGGTTTTGGTGTATTGTGGGTCAGTACAGGTTAGGGTTCATGCTTTTTTCTCTGAACTCTGCTATGGTGCATGCAGAGAGGGTCAATTGCTATTCTCATATCACAGCTTCAGTTTCTTTATCCTGTAGCAGACATTACTTAAGGCATGGGATGGCAAACACCCTCCACCCTGATGTGGATGATGTTTTCAAGACATTTAAGCAATACAGGAGAGCAAATTTCTCTGAAAGTCACTGTTGTTTGTGTCACACAAAGACTTCTGAAAAACCCTATTCTTACCTTTACATTTGGGGTGCAATCCATCTTCCATTTCTCATGAAGGTGTAAAAAGTCACTGGATTCCAGATGGAGCACTAGTGTCTGTGGACTCTATTAAATCTCTATATTAAATATGAAATGTTTGCGTTTTGCTTTTGTAAAGCTGTCACCTCTGGTTGCCTCCATGGAAGAACTGAAATAAGCTAAATGCCACAAAATGCTGTTGGATGTGGCTTTGATGGGCTCTAGGGACTCTACTTTTGTATTAGATAGATTCTTCGTGTACTAGAAGAAGGAACAATGAAGTGGTGTAGTGAAAGAAAAAAGGAAGTGTTGTATGTTGTGAGGATGGAGTAATGTGGAAATCCCTCTGAAAACAGGAAATCCAGAGGCCAGCATGTGTATTCCCCAAGGCTGTTTCAGGTTATGGTCTAAAACATATTTGGGATGAGGAATGCAGGGAGGAGGTTCCAAAGGGATTTTCCAGATCACTTTCTTGGCATTTGCATCCTAGAGATGAGTGACTGTATATCCAGCCTTCACTACCACTGTCACGACCATTGTCCCATGTAAGTTAAATGTACTTAATTTATTAGTGTCAACTTTTTTTGTTGTTTTAATTAACTGTTGTAGGTGTATACGTGTGGGTTGACTAGATATGTTATAATGCAGCTGAATATGACTGTTGAAAGTAAATAGCATCTTGGTATAAAGCTCTCTCAGCCTCTTATTCCTAAGCCCACTGTTGTGGGAAGATGGACAGCATCTGCACCGAAGCATTGCTTTGCCTTGGACCTGAGAGAAGAGGTTTCACACTGTTACTTAATGGGTCTTTGCATTCAGTGGTTTTCCTGGGCAGTACTGACTATTGATGACAGTTATCATGGTCACATACTGCAGCCACTTACCAGGAGTGTTTTCCTCTCCATGCAATTGCTGCCCTTTGCTGGTGTTTTGCAGGGAAGCTCTGCAGGAGGAGGGTCTCTGTCAGCAGCTCTAGGGTCTCAGCTCTTAACCCCAACCTGTGGTTGCACTCACATGCTGTAGCTGGGCTTTCTAAAAGCAGCAGAATTTGAAATATATTTTTTAGATTGTTCAAGTTACTCAGTTGTTTTCATAGACTTGTTGTTGGCTTACCCAGCATCAAGCTTGACTCTAGCTGCAGTAGAGGCAGCACTGAGTCAGAATGATGTGGACAGGAGGAGGAAATGGCAGAGTCAACTTTGTGGAGCCTGAGTGCCACCAGGCAGGGGGAGCAGCTGCAGAGCAGGAGGAAGGGACCAACAAACACTGCCCAAAATTCAGTTAAGTGCAGTCTCCAAGCGGGGACAAAGTGACCTCTGTGGTACAGGCTTAGGACTGTGCAGCTACAGCCTGGGGCAGAGGCCCTGGGGTCCCCAGAGGCAGTCTGTGTTGCTGAAGAGCTGTTTACATGCTTTGGCATGTGTGTTATGAAAGCTGACCTGGCTAATAGCCAGAAAAGACAAGGATAGAAGAACAGGAGAAATGCAACTGCAGTGCAAGAGAGGATGCAGTGTTTTAAATTTTCCAGCTCTGTTGGTTTTAGTTATTTTTTTAACTAGCTGACAGAGATAGCTTACTCCAGTATCACCAAGAGTCTGTCTAAACTACCTCCATAAATTAGCTGTCCATCTCCCTAGCACCATTCATTAAAGATCAGAGTGACACATACCCAGTGTTCTGACACAGGATTTGTCCAAGGCAGCCATGCCCTCAGCGAGCAGTACAGGGGCTTAGCTTTTGTATGCACCCTCGCATGCTTCAGTGCAGTCTTCCCCCCCACCCCCTCCCTTGATTCTGTCTCATGTCACAGGGGACACTGCTTTAGCCTCTAACACAAATAAACCCCTTCTGATGTTCAGAAAAGGATCAAAGGACACAGTGGAAAGACACAACTTAAAGGTGTTAGTACATGGCTGGTAGGTACTTCCATGGCTAATCCCAACTGAACAGCTACGCTCAATGTGTCCTGCTCTGTGCTGCAGAACAGCACTGGTACACCTGCTGTTACAGGAGAGATGCAGGCAGCAAGAGCCCTTCCTGAGGATTTTTGGCTAGTGAACGAGTTGCTGATGTGCTTAACCTGCTGTCCAGTGTTTCCTGTCTTGAAGATGTGGGTGCTATCTACAGTGGTGTGGCTCCCTTCAACTGCAGTGTCCGCTACTAGCTGACCAGAAACCACAGGGAGCAGGCAGCAGTCCCTTCTTGGGCGGAGAATACCAAGCTCAAATAACTGTGTTTAAAATGCAGAAGCACAGTCTATAAAAGCAGGAATGTCATTATTCCTGGCAAAGCTTTCAAACTGATGAGGGACAGTGGCATATCTGTCCTGTGAAATACTGCATAACATTTCACCAGATTGCTGCAGGAGTATTTTTTGTCTTTGCTATGATCATAAGCAGTTTCCTTAACAAGCACCAGGAAAGAACAGAATACAACTGGTCCTTAATCACTGTTTTCTTACCCCCAGGATGTATGTTGAGAGGTACTTTTGGGACCACATGGTTTACTATCCCTGGTCTCATGTCAGTTCTGGTAAACACTACCCCTTTTTCCTGCTTCCAGCAGGACTTAGCTGGCTGTCTTTCACTCTGTTTATCAAGCATCCTGCTTCATACCTAAAAAACGAGAACAAGTAAATTGTTGCAGTAGTTCCTACCACATGTTTAATGCAATTTACAGGAGCTGTTCTGGCAATCACTCCCTTTATCTTCCCTGGTTCCAAAAGTGACTCCAGTTATCCCGGGTTCTTCACCTCCCTCTTTCATCATGGCTCCATCTCCTCAGCTTTGTCTCTGCTGCAGTATTCAGCAACGTGCACATACGCAAGGTGCTCGGGGTCCAGCTGTACATGTACCACTTGGGTGCAAGTGGAATGCTGCCACATGATGGGAAATCTTCTGTCATCAAAGTTTAGAGAGTCTTAACAATTGGGAGAACATTGATTGTTAGAGCCCTCATTTTTTCAAGGCAGGCTTTCAGCAACCCATACAAGCTGCAGCCATCTGCATACCTCTGTGGGCTTACACCTTCTGGCTTGTTCCCAAAGTGCTGCACTAGAACTACCCTTCCCTATTTCAGCTGTGGATGAGAAAGGCTACACCCTTGCCCCTGCCCTGTCTTCAGTCTGTGGAGCAGAAGTGAGTGAAAGCACCTGGCATTTTAGAAAGTAGAAAACAGAAGCAGCCAAATACATTTTGTCAGGCTCTTTGGCTCAAAGGAAAAAATACCTGGGACAGTACTGCACAGCTTGATGACAGAACCAAGTGTAACCTTTAACTTTGTGTTTCTCCCTAGGGAAGAACAGTCATATACGAAGTTTTAAACATGTTTAAAGTGGCATCTCCAAAGTATTTATCCTGTAACTGAGATCACACATTCTGTGTGGCTGCATTTGGCAAGGTCCTGGGGAGGTCATTTGGTCCAATCCCTCAGCTCAAGCAAGGGATGGTTACCCAGGACTGTCTGATTATCTCTACAAGTGGTAGAGGAACCAAAAGAAAAGGTGTTGCTGGACCTTATTCTCACCCAACAAGGAGGGGCTGGTTGGTAATGTGATGCTCAAGGGCAGCCTTGGCTGCAATGACCACAAAATGGTGGAATTCAAGATCCTTACAGCAACAAGGGATGCTCACAGTCCTGGACTGTGAGAGAGCAGACTTCAACATCTTCAGGGATCGGCGTGGTAGAGTACCATGGGATAGAGTCCCAGAAGGGAAAGGGGCCCAGGAAAGCTGGTTAATAATCAAGGACCACCTCCTCCAAGCCCAGGAACATGGAGGAGTGGGGACATCTGCTTATCCTCTGGAGCAACTGCTCTGCGTATTGGAGCCCTGCTTCCCCCACAAGGGGCCAGACATCACCTGCTGATAGGAAGGAGAGACTCTTTGCTTTCTTTGCATTCATGCAGAGCCTTGCTTTGCTTTTGATTACACTGCTTTTGTCTTGACCTATGAGGTTTTTTTCCCCTTCTTGTTTTCTCCCCCAGTCCATCTGAGAGGAGGAGGTAGGGGGAATGACAAAGTGGATTGGTGGGCACCAGGCACCCAGCCAAGGTTAAACCACCACAGAGGAATAGAAAGAAGTTGTCCAAGCACCCAGGGATCAGGTTAAGAAATCTAAAGCCCAGACAGAATTAAATCTGGCCAGGGACATGAAGAGCAATAAGAAAAACTTCTCCAGGTATGTCAGTAATGAAAGGAAAGCCAGGGAAGATGTGGGCCCTCTGTGGAAGGGAGGAGGAGACCTGGTCACAAGGCATATGGAGACGGCTGAGGTACTCAATGACTTCACCTCAGTCTTCACCAGAACATTCTTTACTCTGAGGGTGGTGAGGCACTGGAAGAGCATCACCATGGAAGTTGTGGATGCTCCATCACCACATGTGTTCAAGACCAGGTTGGATGAGGCTTTGAGGAACCTGGTGTAGTGGGAGGTGTCCCTTCCCATGGCAGGCATATTGGCACGTGATGAGCTTTAAAGTCCCTTCCAACCCAAACCATTCTATCATTCTCTATGATTCTAAGAAGAAATACTTTTTCCCTAATAATACAAAGTTACACCAGCCTCTGTTTTGTTACTTTATTGAAAGTGGCAGATCCCTTTCAATGGTCTTAAAAACTAAAATAGTTGTTTGGAATACTGGATGAAGTTTGTGGGGATTGTTTCCTTTAAAAAGTTTACTCATTACACTGCAGTGCTTGTAATCATACAAGGTACCTTATTGAAACTATTTGCTACTGTCATGAACAGCAACTTTTACAAGCAGCAGTAGCCCTCTAGCTGCCTTTCTGCTGGACCTACAGCCTCCATTTTCCACCTCTTAATGTATAGAGGGGAAAATTAAACTCTTTCTCCTGAGGAAAAAAATGGGTTTGTTGCATTCTTCATACATACAGGCTCTGAGACAGCTCTCACCACAGAGAAACACCACTCTGAAGCAGATCTCCAGCAAGATCAAAAAGCAGCACCTCTTCTCTACTGGACAAGTTGTTCGCTGAGCCTGTATTTCTCCATCACAGAGGAAGAGTAAAGGATAGTCATAAGCTGAGGTGAACACTACACACCAGGATGAGGGAATGTATGTTCCTTTTGACCTACTTTTAGCCCAGCACTTACAATCTGCAGGTCTGAATCAAAGTACCAAAAATCAAGCCGTGTTTACTAAAGAAGCAGTCTTTACTTTTTTTTTTTTTTTTTTTTTTTTTTTGAATGAAGAGCTACCTCTTTTGCTCTCAGTGGCTTTTGGGTGAGCCACTTCATTCACACAGAAACACCCAGTCAGAAAGATATGGATATCTAAAGGTCTTGCTGACTTAATGGAAATCTTTAGAATTAGAGGGCAGATCTCTAAGCAAACAGCTATCAGAAGTTCTTTTCCTATGTCTATTTAAGATTTGTGCATTTATCTGAATTCAAGGTTTCCTTTATAAACTAGTATTGTATAGAAAGCAAAGCTACTTGGGGATGGCTCCACTGGAATACCTTAAGCAGGCACTACAGCCATAGATGCTCTAAATTCTCTGCCAGAAAACACCACCACAGCTTGTCAACTGCAGTGAGTTTAGATCCCAGAATAAAAGAAGAGCCAGAAAGTAAAAGTTCAGAAGAAGGGGAGAGTGGCCTAAAGCAGTTTTTGTGAGCCCCCAGCCACACCACAGATACCGTTGCTGCCAGCCATCCAGTTTAAATCTTCCTGTAAAGGACAGGTTTCTTGCCTCAAAAACTGCTATGCCACATTGATCTGCCTTTTGAACTGAAGCCCTGACAGTGCCTCTGTCCCCCTTTTTTAACCCTTCTGCAACATTTGGGCCCACACAGTAGGTGTATTCTCACTTTAGAGACTAGTACTGCCAAACGTGCTTATATCTAGTTGCTTCAGTTGGAGAAAGCACCAAGGAAAAAAGAACTCCAGCTCCCAAACCAAGTGTAACCACTTAGCCTTCCAGTGCCTGGAGACCCAAGGCATGTTCTGCTAGTGCCTGCATTCGATGAACCAAAGCCTAATGTGATGCCTAGTGATGATCTAAAGCCAGAAGAGTACAGTCAGCAAACCTATCCTCCTGTGAAACAAGCTGGGAAAGAGCAGCAGCATTATTAGCTCAGCTGCTGCTGTACTTGAAAACTTTCTGTTTCTAGAGTGTGAAGGAGTTGAAGCAATCCTCCAGGAACTGGAGAGCTGTTCTAACTTCCCCAGAGGCTGTAATGCATGGAGAAATTCCAAACATACCTGCATTCACAGATAACTGCTCACAGTCACTTCTTTAGGAAGGGCAGGAGGCTAAACCCATCGGACTCCCCTTTGAAACATATCTCAATGGAAGAGAATCTTCCTCTTTACCAGCAGCCATTTACCAGTAACAAGTTGTGAATCAAAGGAAGCCAAAATGGATACATCCATGGGGAAACAAAAACTGCATTGATTACATTGTAAAAACAATTAGACCACCCCTCTCGGGTTCTGCAAAAGGTCTAAATTGTACTTGCATTACAAACCCCACCCTGGGTTATCATGGAAGTGTGGTATGAAGGCTCTGAACCGTCCGAGTCCGTAACACAATGTACATCCAACAGCAGATGGGAGTCCAGATTACAGATGGAGTTTATGAAGCTGGCAAAAAAATCCTTCCCCCCTCAAAACAGCAGCAAGGAATGTAGGTGTCAGCGGGCAGAGGTCAGGTGGTTCCGACTGTGTGAAAACCTGCAAGAAAGAAGAGGTGGAACTGGTCCCTGCTGTCCATCTCAGGCCCTGCAGAGAAACCCAATGCACATTTGCAAGTACCTCCTGTTCAGCTAGAGGCTGAAGTTTTTTCAGTCATCACCAGGATGCTTTTTGTGTTCTCTGGCTCAGCCAGAAAAGAGTGTTCTCTTTCCAATTTTAAGTGATTATTAGATGAGAGATCTCAACAGATCCGTAGCATATTTGTTTGAAAGACTGAATGATTTAGTAACAGCAAACCCTTAATGATGACAAATATTTTCAGTCCTTAATATCTAAGGGTTTTCTCTGCTTGACAGCATTCAACAGATACTTGAGTTGAGGCACAAACTACACCAGCTTAAACCCATGAAAAAATAAATGCTTAGAAAGCCCAAGTTCAAGGGTTTAAAGATTAGAACTTGGATTGTATTTACATTAGTAACCAAAGCACAGAATGGCTCCTTTGGTCACATGTGTAGCAAAATGCTTAACATTTGGCTCTGGTTAGAAGGCTGTAAGTCAAGTTTCTCAGCTGGTGACAAAAGGGTGAGCTTTAGGATGGCCTGCTATGAAAGGGAGAAAAGCCAAATGAATGTTAACTAAAGCCTAGTAAACCTGTGATCAGCATCTGACATTACCACCTATGACATACAGATGTGACTGAACTTGGTGCCAGGAGTGAAGACAAGTTTGATGAGAGGTAAAGAACAATTGTGATGACATTTTGCATAGTCCTTGCTACCTGGGTAGTAGGACCAGCAGGACATCACATACACGTATGCAAGATGAAGGTGAATAGCAGCATCCTTTTGTGTTCTTCACCATTCATCTATGCTACAGAAACCTGTTCAGTGTGAGGAGGGATTTCTGAGGTAGGAAGAACTGCTTCCAATAAATGAAAGGCAATAAATAAAAGAAGTGCCTTAGAGACTGTCAGGTAGGCTGTCATTAGTATTCACTTTTTGGGTTTCCTGACTGCTCAGCACTAACCTTTACCATAGCTTTGGAGTATGAGAACTGTTTGGTTCACTGCCAACTCTACCCCAGCTCACACTCTAGAAGACACTCACCTTTGTACCCGCTCCACCATGTGTGCTATCAGTTTGTCAGAGATGCCTGGGCAGGACTCCTCAGCCAAGCTAAAGGCGTTCTCCAGCTCCTCCATAGCCCCCACATTGCCTCCAGTCTGCTTGTGCTTGTCTTTAAGCTGAAATAGTAAAGCAGAAACCTCATTAGTTCCTTATCTCAATGCAGGAAGCACTGGTCAAGTGCAGTACTAATGTTAAGGCCCTTTCCCTTTTAGTATGACATTACAAGGTGCAGGAAGCCACCCATACTCTTAAAGTAGAGAAGGGCTCTTTTTGTAGGTCAGGAAGGTAGAAGTCCCATGTTCAGAGGTCAGACTTTCCTCCAGGTACTAACAGAAATCAAATCCTTAATGGGTGCTGATGTACTCTTTAGAGAAATAATCAACAGGCCTGAAAACCCCTAAGTAGTAACAGAAAAACTCCAGCTGTACAGTCATCTTTGCTGTTAACAGCAGCATAGCACCCAGATGCACACAAAGGCTTGCAGACAGATAAGGCAGAAAATACCGTAACACCAGGAGTTAGTCACCACCACTTTTAATAAGCACAAAAAGGTTTCAGTTGCTTCTAGTGATGGTGAAGCTGAGGCAGACCACTGCCATGCTACAGAACCTGAGCCATGTGGCATCCAACATAACTCCCCAAGAAAGAGTGTTCTCCAGGGGCACAGGAATGAAGGCCATACACCAAGACCTCCATGTGCAACATCTGACTTAGGTTAAAAGCTTCAGTTTCTATCTGTTGTGATTAGAACTCCCTGACTAAGCCTCACCAGCCACACATCTACTTGCACATGGTTCCAACTGATAAGCTGAAATAAACCTCTGTCGTTAAGGAACAACTTTGAAACAGGTCACTAATACTAAACCTGAAAGAGTCTGTCATTGGAAAACCCACAGCCACATCCTCCACAGCATTTCCCCACCTCCTTCACACAAGCAGCAACTCTTGCTCTAACCCATCCACATTCCCCTTACTCTGCTATAGACAGCAGCTTTTACAGCACAAGGGCTCAAATACCTGTCTGCCCTGACAGGGGCTGCACTTCAGCCACAAGAGGCCAGGGACATCAGAGTCCAATGTTGCCTAGGCATTAGCAAGCCTAACGATACAGGTAAGAAACAAGTACCTTATCCTCTCCAGAAGACAAGAAGGTAGTGCTGTGCTTCTAGGAACACAAGTGTATCGGACAGGACACTCCCAGAACATACCTTCCTAACATGGGGTACAGACCTCTGAGACACAAATGCTTCAGAGTCCCTTAAGCCTACTAGGTACCTCACCACACCTCCCTTCTCCAAATCCTTCCCATTTAGTTATTACCTTCCACGTCAGGTATCGTTGATCTCCAACCACCACAAACACCAGGGAAGTTCTACTCACCTCCCCAAAAACTGGGTGAACAAGTGTGGAAAGACACTGTGACCGTGGTTGCCTCTTGATGGGCTCAGGAGGCTAGAAAGCAACATGGCAAGAAGTTAAAAGCACAGGCAAAGGCTCCCGGGGCACACAAATTACTAATACTTTGGTATTTTTTGTGGGCAGGTTCTCCCTCCATGCCCCCCCACCTCCATCATTGCCCTCACTCAAGGGGTATGAACCCCTGAAATTTGATGCCCCTTCTAATGAAGACCTTTCTGGCAACTCGCCCATAGCCTGTCCCTCAGCCCCACAACTTAGAACTTCCTCAACGAGGAAGAAAAGGAGGGTTCTCGTAGTGGGAGACTCTCTATTGAAGGAAACTGAGGGCCCAATTTGCAGACCCGACCCAGCACACAGGGAAGTCTGCTGCCTCCCTGGGGCTCAGGTTAAAGACATTAAAAGGAAGCTGCCTGATCTGTTACAACCCTCTGATTATTATCCTTTAATAGTTTTCCAGGTGGGTAATGATGAGATTTCTGAGAGGAGCCCAGTGCAATCAGGAAGGACTTCAGGGTGCTAGGGAGACTGGTTGGAGGTTCAGGTGCACAGGTAGTTTTTTCATCAATCCCTCAAGTAGTGGGGAAAAATACAGATAAGGGGTGGGAAACACGTCATTAACACATGGCTGAGAGACTGGTGCCACCGTTGGAATTTGGGGTTTTTTGATCATGGAGAGGTTTATATGACACCTGGTCTGCTGGCATCAGATGGGGTAGATCACTCTCCCCTCTCACAGGGGAAGGAAGATTCTGTCACATGAATTGGCTGGGCTCATTGACAGAGCTTTAAACTAGATATGAAGGGGGAAAGGGGAAAAACCTGTCCCGCAGAAAACAAACTGGAGACGACTGAGTGGTGTTGTGCCAGCTCCACTGCTACCTCAGGGTTGGTACCAGTCAGAAGGTTCTTGAGCATTACAAACTCGCTCAAATGCCTGTACACAGAATCACAGAATGTTAGATATTGGAAGGGACCTAGAAGATCATCTAGTCCAACCCCCCTGCCAGAGCAGGATCACCTAGACTAAAGTCACCCAGGAACAGATCCAGGTGGGTCTTGAATGTCTCCAGAGAAGGAGACTCCACAACCCCCCTGGGCAGCCCGTTCCAGAGCTCTGTCACCCTCACTGGGAAAAAGATTTTCCTTGTGTTACCTTAAACCTCTTGTGCTCCAACTTACTCCCATTCCCTCTTGTCCTGTCATTGGATGGCATTGAGCAGAGTCTGGCTCCATCCTCCCTACATTCACCTTTAACATATTGATACATATCTCCTTTCCTGCCTCTGGCCTGTTCTGCCACATCCTCCCAGAAGCTCTGCTGAGGTACATGGAGGAACAAGGAGTTGATTGCAGCAGCCAGCAGGGCTTCGCCAAAGGCAAGTCCTCCCTGAGCAACCTGCTGGCCTTCTGTGAGGTACTGGTGACACCAGTGAACAAAGAGAGAGCTGCGCATGTCTGTCTGGACTTTGGAACTCCTTTGCACAGCCCCCACTTGTCTCTGAATGGGAGAAATGCAGATCTGATGGATTGTTTGGATAAGAAATTGGCTGGTCACATGCAGAGGGTCCATACTCAATTTCCAGATGGGGATCAGTGATGACTCCATAATGAGCCCACTACTGTTCACTTAACTTCACCAATGACAGCAGGGCCTGTTCACCAGGACAAGTGATGATAATGGTTTTAAACTAAAACAGGGTTAGCTCAGAGTCAATATAGGAAAGAAACTTCCTATGAGGAGGGTGGTGAAACACTGGACAGTTGGAAGGTGCCCCACCCCTGGAAACATTCAAGGTCAGGTTAGATGGGGCTCTGAACAACCTGATCTAGCTGAAGATGTTCCTGTTTATTACATGAGAGTTGGACTAGATGGCCTTTAAAGGTCCTTCCAACCCAAAATATTTATGATTCTAGGATTTTAGAATAATGGAATGGTCAGGGTTGGAAGGGACGTCAAAGCTCATCCAGTTCCAACCCCCTGCCAAGGGCAGGGACACCTCCCACCAGAGCAGGTAGCCCAGAGCCCCATCCAGACTGGCCTGAGAAATTCCCAAGGATGGGGCTTCCCCCACCTCTCTGAGCACCCTGGACCAGTGTCTCCCCAGCCTCCTGCGGAAGAAATTCTTCCTCATGGCTGATCTAAATCCACCCAGCTCCAGTCTGGATCCATTCCCTCCAGTCCTGTCACTGCCCCACTGCCCAAAAAGTCCCTCCCAAGTTATATACCAAAAGCACACAGCATGGGGAACAAACAGGATGATCTGTGTGTGATCTCAGGACCATGATCTCATTGCAATCACTGAGACATGGTGGGACAGCTCACATGACTGGAACA
>JAOEGS010010766.1:9063-21282 GCA_025447755.1 Corythornis vintsioides
CAAGGGCCTGTAGTGAAAGGATGAGGGGTAATGGGTTTAAATTAGAGAAGAGTAGATTTAGACTAGATATCAGGAAGTACTTTACCTTGAGGGTGGTAGAACAGTGGAATAGGCTCCCCAGAGAGGTGGTTGAGGCACCATCCCTGGAGATATTCAAAGTGAGGTTGGACAAGGCTCTGAGCAGCCTGGTTTAGTTGAGGGTATCCCTGTTCACTGCAGGGGCTGGACTAGATGGATGATCTTTGGAGGTCCCTTCCAGCCCTAATCATTCTATGATTCTATGATTCTATTTTGGCTAATAATGTACTAGTCTGACTTATTTATTTTTTCTTTTAAATTTGACATACACTGTACCGTGTAGTTCTTTTCGTAGCACGCTGATGAAACTTGCCATTTTGCTTAATATTTCCTGCTTGATTTGTGTCTTTCAGGCAGATACTTAATTTAATAGAAATCTGCTAACCGAAGAGCTCTCTTTAAAATTCCCATCCCTCAGTGAAGTGTAAAAAGCCAAACCAAAATGCTGAACCAGGTTGTAAGATGAAAGAGTAGTGGCCATGAATCTCACTGTGAAGATACATGCTGAATATTGACACTTTGGAAAATTAAGTGGGAAAAGGAAGGCAGCATGAGAATGAGGAAAAGCAGAGAGGCCAGAGATGAGAAGGCAGAGAACCATAGCTGCAGAAAGGGAAAGGTTAAAGGATTATGTAGGCAGCAGCCAGGAGCTTTAGTGCATTTATATTTATCCTGTAAGCAATGTCAGAACCGTAACCAGCAAGCTACTTGAGCTGCTGGGATGATGCTGTAATGATTCAAAACAGTAGGACGAGATAAGGAAGGGAATGCAAGTTAGGATGGATTCTGTGCTGTGCTTTGTTGACACATTTTAGAAACTGCATACTAGGGCTTTTATTCCTAACTTCATGCTTTAGCCTTTAATTTTACAGTTAAAAAAGGTATTCTGGAGAGCTGCATATGAGAAGCCTCCCTAAGTTAAGCCTACCTCTGCTGTCTGGAGTACTTGACTAAATTTGCAGTAATCTGTTTTCTTTTTAATAACATGTACGGATGTGCTATTAGCTATTTCAGGGATGAAAAGGAAATGGGAGGTAGAAAGTGCTGGTAGAAAAGTACTGGGAGGTTGGGAATTCTCATGACAAATTTCAGAAATTGTCTTGGTGGCTTTTGGTAGTGCTTGTGAAGCTCAGTGTTGGTTTCTGTATCACTGCTACAGGAAAGGCACATACCTACGTGTTAATACTTATGTGTTGTTACCAGTTCACAAACTCAGTTACTTTTTCTTGTTATTCCAAAATGAAAATACATAAAAAGCTGGCTTATGCAAGACTTTATCTAGTGTACACCAAAATGCAGATTAATTGCTTTTTTTTTTTGGATAAAGCTTTTTAATGATGTTGAATTAACTTTTTTTCACAGTCCATGTTGCTTGATTAGTTAACAAAATCTGAAAAGTCTCTATCCTAAAGACAATGTCATTGTCTTTCATTTTACCTGGGTTTTTTTTCCTATGTAGTTATTGTAGTTGACATTATAATTTATGTTCTGATTACTAGTAAACAAAGGTAGAGGAACTTAGATGTGTGCTTAAGAACTTGCCTAATCTAGGCAAGATGGATGTGTATTTTAGTAAATACAAACAGTGTAGATGATATTTCATTATATTGGTGAGGTCTGGTGCTGCAGGGTGGAGGAAAAAAATATTAAAAGTGCAGGTACCCTTGGACAAAGTTAGCTAGTTAACAGGGACAAGCTAAAAGGATAGTTACTGATTAAGAAAGTATAATCCTTTTTCTTACGGATTTAAACAAAATTTTTTACATTTTTAATTGACATGCATATTTGGACACTAGCTGAATAGTAGGGGTGGAGCTGTAGGAACAATAAAAGGCAAGTGGAAAATCAGTAATATAATGTAGCACAGCTTACTTAGATCTCCAAACTACAAATCATCGTTTTGATCCCATGACGTGGCAAGTGGCTCCTGTGAGATACAGGGTGCTTTCTGCTTACAGGAACTTCATACATCCTTTCAACTTTAAAAGGACTTTTGGCACCTTGTAAGGCTTAGTCTTCTTGCACCTTGAGAAGCTCTTGTCTGGGTCGGCACCTTCAGTGCACTGATACAGATATAATACAGGAGGCAGCCAAGAAACAACCATTTGGTCAGGAATGATTTAATAATGTATATTAATGCTCCTGAAATTATGTTTAACTGAAGAAGAGTTCCTTTTCGTGTGAAGGTGAAATACGAATTTTGCATGTATGGTTGTTACTGATCCTCTGCAACAGACCGTGTATTAAAAGTGCAAGTTCTTAGTTAAAGAATGGGAGAAATGGCAGCTTATTTTTCTCTTCTTCCTCATAAAAAGCAGATGACAGGAGAGTATTCTTTCTGTGATAAAATATTTGTTTGCTGTAGCCCAGGTCTCTGTGCATTCCTGTCTATATCCTTCTGTGTCTTTTGGCTTATTAAATAAAACATACTGAAAATGTTGCTTTTAATCTTCTAATTCTCTCATTTTGCACTCCCTCTTCCGCCCGCAGTATGGATATCAACCTGTTTGCAAGGTTCATAATGTCCAGATAGTCTTTCTCTCTCTTTTCCTGTTAAAGTCAAGCTGTCACCAGACAACTTCTGTTGTCTTTCCCTGCTGCATGTGGAAATATCTCTTCATAGTTTTTCTGTCAGCTGAGGCTGCTTCTCTGTTCCTTTGTTCTTTGTGTGCTTAAATACAGCCTCATTTTTTACCCTAGACTTCCTTTCTTGGAGACTTTTTCTAGAATTTTTGGTCCTATTAGATTACTTTGTTCTCACTCTGGTTTAATTCCTTGTGTGATAGTGAAAATAAAATTATAGTAATTCAGGAGTAATTAAATTAATAAATCTTTTTCTTTCTGGCATTAAAAAAAAAAAAAGGCAAAAAAAGAAGCCCTGAGTACTCTTTTCTTTCTTCACTTCTCCACTGTCAGTTTATTTTCTCCTTTCCAGCTACAGGCATTTACTTAATACAATTTCTCTTTTCAGGGGTTAACACATTTTTCTTGGATAGAGGTGTGTTGATAATAAGCTCTTGCCATTTCAGTGTGCTGTCAAAATAGACTGTTCTTCAGCTCATGGTTAATTATGGCAGTATCAGGCCAAGTGTGAAGAATCATCATCCTGTTCATGGTTGCTGTTCATGGGAGTTACTGAGAAACTCATTTAAGGAGGACCCAGGGATGAAAAATGAACACTGATGCTCTAATACTGTTACATTTATAAGAAAAGTTTCCCCTGACTGAAAGTCATGCTGGAAACTTGAGATAAAGGGTATCATACTAACCTATATAAGGTTTAGTATATGCATAAAATTTCTCAGTGTTGATTACAGAAATGAGAGAGTATGTGCTATATACCCATAAGTCCTTTTTCAGGAGAAGGATTCACAAACAGAAATAACTCCCACAGTAATTGAAACCTGTCCATCCAAGATACTTGCAGTAAGAAACTTAAGTGGCTGCAAAATGATTGCTTTTTAAAAATTTCCTTTGGAAAAATGTTAAATGAGTCCACATCTTCATTAAAAACACTTATTTTTCCCTTGTTTCTTTGACCCTAGGAAGAAGCAAACAACCTGGATTGAAGGCTTGCTTTACTCCTTGCAAACATATTGTTTTGTAATGATATTTTCCCCATATCAACTATCTTTGGAAGAAAATTGTGTTTAAAAAATAAAAATAAAATAAATCAGGTTTGGTACCTGGCCATTTTTTGTCTTGATGCAGTATGTCCTGTTGTAATATGTAAACTTACTATAAAAGGGCATGTGTTGCAAAGATAACTTTTCTGGCAACATTATGTAAAACCTTTTACATGCAGTCAGTATGAAGGACATTTTTTTTTTTTTTTTTGGTCTTTCATGTAATTGCAACAGAACCAAAAAATCAAATGGGATTATAAAATGAAAAGAAACAAAAGGACCAACCCTCTCAGCCTGCCCAAAGCCAAACAGTATCAGGAGAATTTACAACAGGGGTTAATAGTTTATTAAATATTATAAAGAGTCCAAAAAGCAGTCACAAAGAATTTCAAGTTAATAGTGAGATCCTGGGGAAATTGATGCATGAAGTTTTTTGTTTGTGTTGTTGTATGTTTGTGTTGTTTCCAGGCATGGAGCCTAGTAAAATATTTTTGTTTCCAAATCAGTGTCTGCATGTGAACTGCTTTTTGGGAATGGTACCTGGACCCTTCTATCTGCCAGGTGATGTCTGGTAACTGCTTAGCAGGAATGACAACTGGCAGAGACTGGTAGTAACCAGTAACCTAATTAGTAACCTAATCTTACTAGCATGGGTTATGGACTGCAACACCCCTCAATGCTTGGAGGGTTTTAGTGGTTTCAGTAGCTTTAATACAGATGCAATCTCTGTTCTCAAAAAAAAAAAAAAAAAAAAAAAAAGGATTTTGTGTTTGACTGAAGATATATCTTATAGTTCTCATACATGTGAAACGGTAACTGTGTTCATAACAATGTCCTAACTGGAAAATCTGAAATACTCTGTGGGGCATCTTAATCAGTTGTTGGTAATTAAATTAGGAATAGCACTGGTTTTAGTAGGTGCTTACAAAATAGATGTGTAAAGGATCTGTGGTTGTAATCTTGGATTTGAACCTGTAATCTCTTTTGGTATAAAAGAATCTTGAATGTATGTATGTATTTATTTATTTAGTTAATGCTCTTAGCAACATTGTCTAATAGAAGAGTACTCTGTAGCCTCAGGGCATCAGTTATTGGTATGTTTTTGTTTTATTTATACAGACATAAACTTCAAGCCATATCATGGAGTGAGAAATTAGAGGTGTTTATTTCTTTGAACAGTAACTGCAAAAATGCAGATCAGATGGTCTGTGACGTGCTTAGAATGTGCATAACGCTCCATGGAGATGCTACAGAATGTACTTTTAATCCTATTTCTTTAGGCTTTGAATGGTAAAAGACAGCTGATCCTTCATTTTCTTACTTTAAAAATGGGTAGCAAAGATAAATACTTCACAGTCAGAGAATGATGGTTGCTCCTGGTTAGATAGGACAGTTACCTTTGGCATTAGCTAAACTCTGAAGCAGTGCAGTCCCAGCCTGAATTTAGGGAATTTCAAGGATTTATCTTGAGGCATTCAGTGTGCCAATAGGTGGAGTGCACCAAACACACTGACCCTGCTTGTGCTTGCACTGTGTGAATTTTCATAGCTCCGTCCTGGGAGAAGGAAGGAAACAGCAGAGGCTTTTGCAGATGGTGTGGTGGGCGGTTCAGTGTGCAGACTAAGCCATTCACGTGAAATCACTCCAGCAGCTTGTGGCGCCCCTGCCAGTTCCTCAGTGAAGATCTGAGGAGGCTTTTCTGTTTTGACTGGAGAATCCACTCACATTGCCAGGATTTCCAGATTAGATTTCATATGGTCTGGCAGTTGGTACTTTACAGCGACCAGAACAGAGGAGACTTGAGCCGGAATTATCAGTTCCCAAGCCAAATGATGCTATTGGCTTGTGGGCATTAAAAAAAAAAAAAAAAAAGAAAAAGAGTAGCAGATATAAGTGAAAAACAAACAATAATTTACACAGTTTCAGGAATTTCTGGTTATTTTTTTGTGTGTGGACTATGTGCATTTTATAAGTAATAACTTTAATCCTTTTGCATCTTCAGAACCAGAGGGTGACTTGTATCTTCAGAAGAGTTTATGGTGTAATTCCAAGGAAAACACAGCAAGGAAGTGCTTAATTCATGTCATGATGGTGAGACCACACAAATTCATATAATTGGCCTGAGTTTTAGCATAAGGGGGAAAAAAATTCTAATATAAAAGAAGAAATTCCAGGAGTTAGATGCTGGTATGAGTGGAGAAGAGAGCAAGAGTCCAGCTGTTTAGAGTTTTCAGTGGTTATGTGGTGTATTGCAGAGAAGCCAGCAGTATTGCCTACATTCTTACAGTGTTTGCACCTTTTTTTTTTTGTTTTATTCTGTTATTTAGAAACACTTTACAGTGAATGAACATGTAGTTCACAAATCTATGATGCCAACTCCTGCAGCCTATCAATGTAGCAAGAGCCATGGGGCTGATTTGGCATAGTGGCAGAAGGAAGAAGTATGAGTTGTAATTCTTCACTGAAGACCCATTGGTTTTGATTTCTACTCCTACCTTTCAGCAACTCTTAACTGCCTTCATCCTGGATGAAAACATCAACAACATATCTATACCCAGACTCCTGCAATAATGTTCTAATTTAACAGTTACATCTCTTTTTCAGTGTCCTTTTCCTCAGTCCTCCAGACAATTTTCAGTCCTTTTTGCAATGCTTATATTTATGGTCATTATAAGTTATGATTAACTACTTTTTCTTTGGAAGGGGATAATACATTGTGTTGGATACACAACAGAAACCTAGATCTCTTGAGAAACATAATTCCCTGGCTTACTGATTCTTGTAATTACTGCACAGAGAAAGGTCAAAGAATTGTTATGGATGCTTATTATCATTGCTTACTTTTGTCTCATTGACATTTTTTTTTCCACAGAGGTGCCTTTTTTGATCATTGTTTGATGATCAAAATCGCTGTCTACGGACAGTGTTTTCTTGAAGTGCTGCTTTTTGAACTTCCATTATATATTTTGGTGGGTTTTTTTTGCTAACTGCAATTTATAAAAATTTTATAACAATGAAGTCATACCTTAGAAACTCCAGTTTCTTCACCTTCTTGTTTATTAACTAATATATTACCAGCTAATTTCTTTCCATCGATTTCAAAATCAGAAAAATCTTTCTTTTTATGTTGTGCTACATTGACTTCTCTCAATTCAGTTTACAGTTTTTTCTGTCTTTCCTGAAGCCTTAGTGGAATTTATGTATTTTTAAAATTGAGATCCAGCACTTTCAGTCTTTATAGTGCTGATTTTTTCCCGTTCTTTGCAATGTTACATGAAATCATAAATGATACTGGGTTGGTTCAGGGATAATGGAAATGTTTATATTTAATATACTGTGAGGAAACAGTTTTTGAAAACTAAACTTCCCTTCCTTCCTAGATGAATTTCCTGTTAAAACTCTTAGCATCACTATCATGCTGCTCTTTATGAATATTCACATATTTAATTTGTTGTTGTGCTAGAATTTATGTAGACCTCCTGTCTTGTCTGCAGGAAATGATGCATAGTTTTCTGTTGTGATATGATAAATAGGCCAGTGGATATCTTGTGTCCTGAAAAAATAGAAGCAAACCAAATGGTTTCTATTCACAGGTCCTGTCTTCTCATAGTTCTTTTTTACTCTATGAATATTTATTTATGCTGTTGTTGCTTTGTGATCAGACATACCATTGTAATCCCCAAACCAAAAGAGTTGTATTTCCTTTTCTGTTTTTTCCATATATAATCAGAATATAGGTGGAAGAACTTTTGTTGCAATTGCTGTGTTTCCCTTAACTTCCTTTTAAGAGCTTCGGCTAACTGTGTCTTTTATTAATTAAGAAATAAAATTGAACACACAAATGTGGATTTAGGTGCCTTCCCTTTCATCTCCCTACCACCGGCAGGTGGATCTTTTTGTGATTTAAAGGGCACTAATGTCTTGTAGTGATTTTGGCGCCTTCCTTCTTAACTAAGATGTGCTTCTGTGGCATACCTAGAAAAATGGACTCTACTAGGTGTTGGCAGGTGTGGCCCAAGAGGTAGTGTATTCTTCTTGAATACAACAAGTTGCTAGTTATGCCTGTGACGTATTTGCTTTTCTCCTGCCCCAAGCTGATGTGTGCTGTTCTCTTACTTGCTGCCTCAGTATTACTAGTATTATTTGTATTATCCATTTTGTCTATGAAACCTCTTTTGCTTTCAGTCTTGGACACACAGATAATCTGCTGAGGAAGGAAATTTTTTATTCTGTTCACTGAATATTTTTTTTTCCCACCTACCCTATTTTGTTTTGTTTTATTGTTGTTTGTTTCTGTTTTTTAAAGAACAATCAGGTGGGCATGGTGACATGTAAATCCTTTCTGAAATTCCTAATTCACTGGCTTGACAGTAGTCAGAGAAGAGGAGCTATGTTCATAGTGCACTTGCAGAGCTGGTTTCTGCCCTACATATTTTTTGGCACTTGTCTGAAAGATACAGAAGGGACTGTGTTTTCTAACTTCTCTGTCTTTCTGTCTTCAGAGGATTCACTGCTCAGGCAGAAACCAGAATATTTACTGGAGGAGAATTCTAAGTGTTTTATCCTGAAGGCTGAATGATGAAGAAAGGTTATGAATCCAGGGGGAAATCAGTTTAATGAATTCCGTTTCCCCATTGTGTCCATACAGATTTGATATTCCTTTGTAATTAAAATTGGAACTGCTTCTACAGAATACTGTTTTGCTCATTTTGGACTATATAGCCTTTCTCCTGCATTTCTGAAATAAAACAGCTAAATGTATGCTTAAAAAAGGAGGAAAGTAAAAGTACTGTCCTACCAAAGGTGCACTTGAACTCCTGTAGCAGTATTTCTTTGTAGAAACACCGTAAATTGAGTTTTCTTGCTGAGAGAGGGGTTTCTGCTTTATGAACAAAATAATGGTGTATTTCTTTTAAAAGTAAACATTATTCTGACACATTTCATGACTGCAAGGTCTGTTACGCACTCACTGGAATAAACAACACAAAGGACTGTCTCAGGTATTTAGTCAATGGATAGTGTTGTGCTGGCTTTTATACATCTTTCAGCTAAATCAGAGATCAAAACCAAACTCCAACACTCGAGGGCAAGTAGGGAGGATTTTTGACACTGTGGAGGAAAATGAGTCTGTAAAGCCTTAATGATTGCTCCTTCTTGTGTGCAGATTAACTGGTGCCAGATCTTCTGTAATACTGATGACATCTTTCACCTTGTTAATGGCCCAAACCTCACAGATCATATGCTGGTAGTCTAATTATATTGCTGATGTAGAGAGAACAAAAATAGTGAAGACTACATGTAAGGACCTGAACTATAACAACGCATTTGGCATGTAAAATGCTTTCTGTTAAGTGAATGAAAAACATTTAAAACTCTAATTTTTGTGTACTGGGCACATCCCACAGCTTATCTGGCTTGAGAAATTTTATTAAGCAAATTCCAGAACCGTTCCCTGAAAGTAAGACAATTAATAATGTTACAAGATATAATGGTAAATTAATGTGTTGAGCAACCAGTTCCCCAAGATGATATGAAAATGCATGGAGGTACAAATTGCTTTTTGCTTTCCATCCATCTTGGTGTCTGTGGTTTGGAGTTTTGATGGAGCATTTGGCAGTTAGACTACAGTAATACAAGTGTTTAGCCAGACTGATCAGTAGTGGAGTTCAGGCTTGCCAGTTTATAATTTCCAAAAATTATACTATATGCCTTTCATAGGCTTATCATTTGTTGAAGGCAGAATCATGTTTCTTCCAGAGCCCATTGTTCTGTAGTGCTAGTAGTCACAGATTTTCAGTGTATCTTTTTCTTCTTTCTTGCAAAAAGAACTGATAGTATTTTTCTCCATGCTAGTAATTTTGTTTTCTCTACCATAGTAACATTTTAGTTTTGAAGGATTGATGTTTTAAATTATATGTTTGTGTCTTACAAGTTTGAGCAACTTTTATTTAAGAAAGCCTGTTATTTTGATTCTTTAATTAGAGAAACCACACCAAACAACTAAAACTCAGATGGTTCACTTGTCTCAGTGTATCTAATGAATATAAAGAGCTTAGATTCAACATGCAAATGGAAGCTTGATACAGAGCATTAAACATGTGAGGGATATTTCCATGTGTCGTCTTAGCAGTGTTCACTATGCTGTCACATTAGTGATATCACTTAAGCCTAAGGCATGAATAAAGACCCCGTTTTGCTCAGCAAGCATAAGGTAAGATACGTTTCCTAGTCATGTGTAAGGACATGGACACCCAGAGCTTGCTGCATTTTACATGAGAAGTTGTACTTGAATCTGCATGTGCTCTTGGCTCATGGCAACCAGGAGTAAAATTATAGTAGTCTAAATCATGTTTGCCAATATATTTTAATATATCATCTTTATCAAGAACAGAGAAATTCAGAAGATTAAAATGGAGTGTGTTTTGTAGTCCTTCCTTCCAGGCAAGACTGACCTGGAAAGAAATGCAGAGTTGCTTGTTTTGGGAGTTTAAGTAGACTCTAGGAGCTGAGAAAGGTAGGTGATTGCTGTGTTTTCTCAGTGGGACAGAGACAAGGAACCATAAAGTGAGAGGGTCCTGATAGGCAGGAGTGAGTTAACAACTGAAAACAGATAGATGAAGAGTAGCTATTGGAAATAATGAAATCACTGGAGGGATGCACAAAGGGATACAGTGAAGCAGTAGACCAGGGGAAAAAAAAATCTTTGCATAATTTATGGGAAAAATACCAGTGGAGCAAAATGACATTTGGCAGGCAAGAGGATATGATACTGGGATAATCTAGTCACAAAATGATGGCAATGAAATAATGTCTTGTTTTATTATACCCTTGTCTACTTAGGGGTTAGGAGGAGTAATGATTATTTGTAATAATATGATTTTAGGAAACAAAGTAGATGTGTGTTAGTGGAATATCAGCTTTGTCATACTTCAAAATTAACTGAGCAAGTAAGAGCTTTTTAAATACCTTATTTGACAGGCTAAGGATGCATAGGCTGTGCAGCATGTACTAGGTACGATTCCAAGAAGGTAATAAATCTATGGACACTTAGCTATAGAACCCTATTTTAAATTAATAAATGATATTTTAGCAGTTCTTTGTTTTGAATTTGTAATGGAGAATCCTGAATGACTTGCTAGTGCCCAGTTGTGTGCTGGCAGTTTCAGTCTTCTGACTTAGTCTAGATTTAGACTTGTCCTGTTTTGGGATTGTCCATAATGTTATCTACAGACTTGAAAGGTGACTCTCAACTCTTACTGGACTCTCCAACTCCAAAAAAATTCCTGTACTTTTATCCAACAAATTATGTGCACTCTGACCTTAAGTGGTATGTTCCTCAATGTGATAAGAAATTTTTAGTCTTAAAAAAATACTACACTCTTCAATAATTAAAAATGTCTGGCATCTCCAACATGAAAAATTTTATGTGAAAAAAGAGAATATTGCAATAAGGTAAAAGTGCTGGCGAACTGCTTACTGTCTTCCAGTGTACCTTGCTGCTTTGGAAAAAAAAGTTGAGGCATTAGGGAAAATGAAAATCCACTTAGAAAAAACAGTATTAATGTTGATGTGGATTTGTTTCAGGTATTTGTCTAGATTAAGGTGAATTAGATTAAAGTAGTTTACTAAATTAGAATAGTTAAAATTAGACTAGATAACAGGCTTTTGCCATGAGGCAACCAATTTAAATGTTAGTACTTAAAGATTGCAATATAGGGAATGTCTGTTACAAAATTAATAAGTTAAAGAATGTAAATACTTTTTAATGAACATTTCACAGTTGGCTTTTAAAGGATTGTTTAATGTGATTAAGGATTGTGTGGTGAAGAATGCCAACAGACTGTGACTGTTCTCAATTCCTGACCAAAAATGTGGAGGAAGACTAGTTGCAGTGCTTACTCCATTATTAATGAACTACTCATAGGTATTATGCTTAAGGTTTAATATGGCACAACTAAATTATGAAAGTGGTTTTATTATTTGCAGCAGATTTCCCCTTAATGAGAAGTAAATGCAAGTGTACATAGTACTATTCTTACTGCTGATGCCAGAAACGTAGGAGTGGGATATGCAAATATACATGCTTTTCTTGACATCTAAATTTTAGAGTACTCAGAAATGGTTGGGGTTTTTTTTTATCAGTTGTAACTAGGCTTTATGACAGATTATATGTTTGTTAAGTGTAAAAAAACAATGCCATTGAATATGAAGGGACAGAAATGTGAGTACTTAAATATGTATTTATACCATGTATTTATGTTAGCATATAACTGATTTGATGGAAACATGCTTGTTCAACTCCTGACAGAGTGAATTGGTAGGGAAGATACAAGTTAGGTGTACTGGTTTTACAGATAATCTATTTTACTGTGGGAATGGGGCTGTAATTTACACCAGCTGCAGGCAAAACTGTATGAATAGCATACAAAGGTTACATAATTTGTTAAAAAATTTTTAATTTAGATTAAGGTATGGGCAACTTCTGGTTGTTAACCAGTGAGTGACATCAGGTAGA
>JAOEGS010010766.1:29754-50630 GCA_025447755.1 Corythornis vintsioides
CCTTTCAGTGAAGAAATTTTTGCTAATATACAATCTAACATGTTTTAGTGCTGGTTAGATGACTTCTAAGAAAGTTTATTGTTGCCCATTCTCTAAAAAAAGTAATCTTTTTTCAACTATTTTCTACTATTTCCTACTGCTCATTTTAATTAGTTGTCTATTGGCAGTAGTTATCTCTGTGCCATCTCAAGCCATCACGTGTCAGAGTCGAAAGGGGGAGATTGATGCTCATTTACTAATTTGGAAGAGCTATATTCTCCTTAGGATGGATTTTTCTTGCTTCACCTGTTCAGTTTCAATTAGGTGTTAGCATAGGTGTCAAAATGTACTGCAGGCAGTGTGGCCAACCAGCTGTGAAGTTTTTTGTTGGTGTGCTTTGAAGTCTTTGAGGTCTGTGCAAATTATAGTGTGTACCTGCTTGGGATGATACAGTTGGGAAAATGCTATTATCTTGCTGCTTTGTAGACTGCACTACATTAAGTTTTACAGTTATTGTTAAATTTTTGAATGGGCTGTGACCTTATAGACAAATTGTCCATCTGAACAGGGTGGGAGTTTGAAAGTGAGACTGCCAGCTCACCCTGGTGTGCTTGGTGTGTGAAATTTCCAACATCTTTTAGGATGAGTTCTTACAAAATGGTGTATTATCACTTTTTTTCTCTAAGTAGTTTCACAGAAGGGTGGGAAGCAATTGTTGCCATCTATTTCACTGTTTTCTTGTGTGTTCTCTTGAATGTAAATGTATGTGAATGCATGAGGGGAAGGTCAACAGTTTTGTGGTATGTTAGTCCTCAGCTATTTTTCAAAGAAATAATTGATAGCATTACATGTACCTGTTTCTTTCTGTGTGATCTGACCTACACAGTAGTACATGAACAAAGGTTGCACCTGCAGGTGGGACAAGCTGTGAAAATGCCTGTCTGAGATTCAGCTGCTACCTTGAGTGCATTTTTCAGAAGCCCATTTTCTTCTCTCTCTTATGTGAGTGGATCCTCTCTGTCACCATGGAGAGTGAGGGATGATGGCAAGAACCCTTGGAGCAATCAGATCTACTGTTGTATAGATCACATCTCTATATTAGTCAGCTTCTCTAACAAAAAACATAAAAGAAAATTAAGCATATGCATTGCAGGGGAAACATAGGCATGATCAGTTGAACTGGTCAAGTTGTATGTTAGCAAAACACAGCATCTGTTGTGTAATTCTTGTTGAAGAACAATCATAATTTCTCATGAGATAATTTTCTCCTTGTTTACTTCAGTAGTCACAGTTAATACTATTCACTAGGCAAGAAGATATACTACTAGGGTTGACTGAAAGGCCTTTGTGTGGTGACCTGTTAGAGCCGTGAAGGAGATAGTTCAGATTAACTGTTGAGTCATAACACAGTGATGCATCAGTTCTCTATGAAAGGCATTTTAAATTAAGTACCCCAAAGAAAATTAAATCAATTTAATGATTCATTGTAAAACGTGATAAGGGGAATAAATAATTTGAATATTGAATGTCAGTTAAATCTGTTAGAAAGAATCAGAGATTTAGTAAAAACGAAAGTGAGAGGCTGAATAGTATTTAGCTTTTCCAGTTGCAAACTCCACCTCACACTTTAAAGTTTTTATAGTGAAAAATTGTCATCCTGTCTAATTTAGTATTTGCTAGTATTTGGATCTTGCTAGACAGATGAGTGGTATAGCTAATTTTAAACCAGCAGTAGAAACTTGGATTTGATCCAAGTAGTCCTTTGATTTCTACCAGAAGATCTGCAGGGATATCTTTACCTGGCACTGCACTGTGCTACTCCAACATATCATATGCCAAATGTTGAATCTTTTGCTACTGCTAAAGTAGCATGTGCTTTCCCTTCTCTGCATCTAAGGGAAGGAGAAGCAGCAGTTGCTAACAGGAGATGTTAGGAGAGTACAATTTTTATCATCCTTCTTCCCTTTATACCTCCTCTTGACTGGAGAAATAGGAAATGTTGCTGTTAAAGTATCATGGTCTCAAGTGTCTGTTGCGTATTTTCTGAAAAATGGCATTGCACATGTGACTTCCAGTGTTCCTAAAAGCTGCTTAGAAGACCTGTGAGTAGCATTTGGTAGTCAAACTATCAGAAAATCACTTGTAAATACATTGGAAAATACTCTTATTTTAAAATTGGTCAGTATGACTTCTACCTCAAGTTTTTACCATTATAATTTAAACATACTTCTGGCTGGTATTATCATCTGCATGTAGATTGAGTGGAGATTAACAGTGCATGTCATTTGAAAGCTGTGATTATAAGCTTCCAGCTGGAATGTACATTTTGCTTTAGTTCTACCAATTCTGCAAGAACAGCCTCAAAAAGAAAATAGAACTGAAAATAAGAAATCTTCTGTTGTAAAATCCACTGGCTAGTAGATATTGCTAGGACTATTTGTCAGCCTATAGTTCCAGGAAACTATTAACATTTTTAGGAATTATATGGGTTCTAGGTTTGTTTCTATACTTAGAATCCTCAAGTCCATACTGAAGATGGAAATACTGGCACCAAACAGTACAACACCTTTTAAAATAGTCCTGGGTAGGAAGCCTTATATTACTAAATTTTTTATTTTTTTTTTTTTTTTAGTCAGTTTACAGTTCACAATCTCAGTTACTTCAGTTAGAGTTTTACCTTTAGTCCTTTCCTTAGAAGTGGTAACCTCACTAGTGCTTGCCAGGCCTCCAAACACCTGAACATTTTTTAGAGATTGATAATCTGACTAATACATGTCTCTGATAGGCATGTATTGAGGAGGTTTGGGTTGTAAGGAAAATCAGCTGTTATGACACAGTACAACTTCTTCATGACAAAATATGAACCAAAGAGAAATTTACTTTTCCAGATCATACTTATTTCCTAAGAAAGAGAATTGCAGAAGAACAGCTAAGATTTCTTAATGCCCTCTATCAGGGCTTTCTGATCTAGCAGGTCATCTTGAGAGTGGTCAATTTGCTGCTATTTCTGTGGAAGAAACACAAGTAAAGATGATTTTGGGTGCAAAATGGGGTCATTGTCCCAATTATAAAATGATAATTTGAAGGATTACTTGACTCTAAAATACTGTTTCTGCTAGGGAATTTTTCTTCCCTTCAACACTATTACACTCAATATAATGCTGTTAGTCTCATATTTCAAATTGTTTTCCATTTTCTTTGATTGATCTGCTATATTTAGTAACACGCAAAGGAGGGCTCAACATGAACAAGAGAAGTGTATGTGTGAGTGTGTATGTGTAGGGAGGAGGAGCAAATACAGTTTTAAAGCTCGAAAAAATTTCCAGACAGAGGCATCTTTCTTGACATCAAAGAAAGATCATATCTACTTGAAGAAGCAATACTAATAATTGAACCTCAGAAGAAGACTCATTAGTTATAAAGTAAAATTTATACCAAAGCCCCTGGATTGAGTTCTTAGTCTGTCTGATTTCTTCAAGATTCTGATGGTTCAGCTCTATGAGGAGAAGCTGATTTAAGGCGAGTGTATGTCAGCCCATCTCTTTTGAAGCCATTCAAGGAATCCTGTTCAAGAGCATTCATGCAGCAAAGGCATGCCTCCTGAGGAGCTGCTTCTGCAAGCAGTCATACTTTCCCTTTCTGTCAGCAGTTAATGATCCCTGCACAACTGGGTGACAAAATGACATGCAAGTCATAAACATGCAGAAAATTCTACATGAACATGCAGTATTCTCTTAGCTGCACTAGGCCATTACAGCTTGATGGGTCTTGAAGATTGTCTGCTGTGGGCTCTAACTAGGAACAAGACTCTTGTCTATTCTTGGCCAACTAAAAAGATAATTCTCTAGCAAAAGTAGGCTCTCATGAAAAAAAATTACAGGACATTTTTATAGTGGGCAGTGCTAGTGTGGAGTAAAAAGTGAAGAGAGAAGTAACAGCAGGGCAGACAAAATGATAATGTTTTATGATACTAGCATGTTCATAGATCTAATTATAGCTATCTAAAGCAACTCTAAAGGTAGACTGCTAATCCAATTCTGCCCAGAGCAATGAATTCCAAATAATAACCATTGGCTGTTAGAATCATATCTGTAAAGTTTAGAATCTCACAACATGAAAATATGTTTGCCCTTGTCCTGCATAAACACAAATGGACTAATGAGCTTCGAAGCACCAGCCTCTATACCTAATAAACATAGAGAAATGTGTCACAATTACTTGTGGGAACTTGGATGCATACCTAAACACACCTTCTTGAGTGCTTCTCAGACCTGCTTTGTTAAAGTGTGGTATCTTCATTGCATTTAATCATGAAAGGTTAGATGAGGCAGATGCCCAAGGCCATCCAATCTTATGGCTTTGATCTGGTTGCAGGTTCAACAAGTATGGAGCTGAGGTCATGTTCTGAAAAATACCTTAACAAGGCACTTTGGTAAAGTATGTTGTGAATTTTTTCAACTGTCAAATATGCAGTGGTCACCTAATAATGATGGTTTAATGAAGTGACTGTGCTTGTTTTAAGGCAATTTCCACCCATACCATGCAATGTGTACCTCAGAAGCATCATCAGAGGAGGTCTCTGAATCCCTGTGGTAGATTGTTTTGCAACTAATTGGAGTGTTAAACAAGAGTCCTGGACTTCTGAACAGAATCTCTTCATAATTAATTTTGGCCATTTCCACTTGTTACTCATAACTCTTCTAAGCAGTTTGTTGAGGACAATATCCTGCATAATAATTATTTGCAGAAGCAATGTAGTGTGCCTCTTCACAATTAGTAACAAGAAAATCAACCCTTTTTTGAGCTTTTCTAATCATGCTGCATGTTAAACAAATTAAATATTCCCTGAATAAAGCTCTGCAGAAAAGACCAAACTACTTTAAGCTTCTAGGTTGTTTAAATAGTACCAAGAGCAAAACTCTCTCAGTGGTATTATTTTATTAAAGCAAGTATGTTTACATGAACTGGTGATACTTATTTTTCTTGGGTAAATGGTTGGAGGGCCAAGTATAGAAATTTTCCAAAGGGTGTAACTGTAGAAATAGGAATCTGAAAACAAAATTTGAGGTGAACTGCAGGAAGCTGTGCAAGAGTGCTTGGTGTACTTCATCTGTAATTGTATTATTTGTGATATTTAATAATAGTTGCTGGAGATGCTCCATACAAAGCTTTTTTTATATGGTAGATACCATTCATTCGGTAATGAGTTTTGGATGCATTTTGTGTTAATCAGTGTCTCAAAATTTAAGAAGCGGTTCTGATTATTTTTTTTTTTTTTTCCAGAAATCACTATTGAAAGAAGCAAAATTCTTCTGTCTTTAAATAGATACTCATTTTTCTCCTTCATGGCTAGACCTCATCCAGTATTTTGAAAACTATTTTTAGTATTTGCAGGAGGAATCAATCATTCATCCTCTTGCCTGTCAGTAGTTAAATGCATGTTAGGGGAACTCAGATGCAATCATGCTTCTCAGAGGGTTTGTGCATGCCTTAGGGTTTGCATACATGTGGGCTGCACCAAATATTTGTATGGGATAAATATTTCCTGCATCCATGCTTACAAAGAGCTTTTTTTGCATATAGTAATTTGTGACAGCTCATGATAATACAAGTGGGAGTGTGGTGGGGGAAATATGCCTCTTCAGCCTAATTATGTTTTGAGTTTCTGTTTTGATGTATTTTTAATCTTGCTATTGGTTGATGTAGAGTAGTGGTTTTGATTCACTGTATGTCTTCAAAGATACTTCACAGGTTGAGTCAGGAGCTGAGCAGCTATGTGCAGTGAGTTGCTGCTCAGGAAGTCAGTTTAGGCATGTTAAACTTCTGTGTTAGAATGAGATATACTGATTAATATAGACAAAGTAAACAAGTAAACATAAAACGCCATTTTATGAAGCACAATTTTGCCTTAAAGTGACACTTGGGATTTACTAGCTTGTTTAAGAATTCTTGTTTGTCAGATATAGTAGTTTGAAAATTAACTCTCAACTTGTTGCTTTGAAGTCTGGAGTAGCTTTTAAACCAAGAAGCTGCTGAAAGAATAGAGTAGAAACTGAAAATTAACTGGAGGGTGATATCTGGGGCTTAATGGTAGTGTCTTGATTTTGCTGAGATAGAATCAGAGGCCAGCCATGGTCATCAGCAGTTTAGAGTCAGCCAGAGCAGCTGACCCAAGCTGGCTTACAGGCCTGTCCCATACCATAAACATCACACTCATTATGAAGGGGAAATTTTTCTGAGGAGAGGACAACCTCCTGCTTGGGTTAGGCTCTTTTTACCTTTCCTCTTCCTTTGCCTTCTGCTTCTCACCATGAGGGGCTCACTCACCATCCTGCTTGAGAGAACTGCCTTCCTGTTTTACTATGTCTGCCATTTTGGGCTGAGTATAACTTGGCCTATTTTATACTGGCATTGACATAAGTTCGGCTGTTTCATTAAATCAGATTTTGTTTCAATCTATGTTATCTGCTCTCCTTTTCCCAGTCCCCATTCTCTGCTGTGGAATGGTCATGGACAATAGAGCAACTGCTGTAGTTTAGCCCTGGATATGGGCTAAATGAAGAAGGTAATCAGTGTGGAGAATTTTCTGGTAACAAAATCATAATTGCATGCTGCAAAGGATGAGACTTTTTTTTTTTTTTTTTTTTTTGATCAATAGTGTAGTATAGTTAGGTTTTTAGGAAATATTTTTTAATTATCATTGTACAGTTGTATGGTAGCCTCAGTGTCAGTCTTGTTAAATATGATTGTACTGAGATGATGAATTACCATATCCAGGACTTTCCAACTGAAGACTATTCAGATTGTGCAGTTTTGATCTGGACTGATGTGTTACACAAGAAAGAAACAGATTTGCAACTACACTTGCTATGTTTTAAGGGGTAATTTGAGGACAGTAAGGAGCACATCAACTTGAGCTAAATCCATAAAATATAAAAGAACTTGCATCAAGAGAATAATTGAGCTAATACACTGAGACATTTCTGTAGTTTACATAGCTTTTACCTTGGCAGTAAAGGTAGATACTGTAGATACTTGTGTTGCTGTCCAAGGCACATACTTAGTCATCTTTTGATTTATATGGTTCCTTTTTTAAATTATAGTGAATCTGAAATGGCTTGTTACTATATATGGTATTAATTATACTCCTGTAGTTTAATAACTGATTAGATGATTGGTGATGATTTTACCATTATTCCCTGTGGGGCTTTTTCTGCTTTTCAGTAGTTACTATGGAGTGCTGTTACCTTTAAATGGGGTGCATTTTCTCCAGCGGTTGGCCAAAAGGAGAACACACAATTAGCAAACGTATTTTAAGAAGAGAAAGACTCAGATGTTCAGAGATCTGTACAGATTCACACAGGCAGGGTAAATTGAGGACTACAGAAGCTACTTTGGTAGCAGGAATTTCAGACCTCTTGTTCCCATAATGTCAGAGACATCTGTAAGGACTTGAACAGACATGTAAAAGCTCTGGTTCAGCTTTTGGTAAGGTTTACAGAGGTCTACTTGCAACTGAAATGCAAATGGCTAAATGACTTCATCAGCACCATCTGTGTATGTGCATGTCCTGGTTTGAGTGAAAACTAAGCAAATTCTGTTCATTGATTTTACTTTTCAGCTCAGGTTTTCTAACTGGCTGCACTTTCTGAAGTTAGCAGCATGTTTTGCAGACAGTGTCTGCTTTTAGCAGTGATAACACCTCATGTTTAGAGTTACTACCAAGGATACCAATGCCACTGCTAGAACTTGTATATTGCACTGAGGGTGCAGAAAAGTGAAAGACTGCACCTGCGGGGAGGAGCGGACAGGACAGGTGACCACAAACTGACCAACTGACCAGGTATTCTATCCCATAGACGTCATATCCAGTATATAAAGCTCGGGGGTCCGGAGGGTCGCTCTCTCTCATTTCCTGTCGCTCTCTCTTGCTTTGGCTCTCTTGCTTGCTCTTTTGCTTCGATCCTATTCCTGAAACCTGGTGCCAGAATCCAGCTCCTCCACAGCGTCAGTGAGGGTGACGTAATTACCATCAGGGGAGTTGGGTTTGGTACTGGCTTTGTACATATGTGTGTATATTTCATTATTATTTTCATTTTAATTAAATTGTTCTAGTTTCCTTTTCAAATCACTAAGTCTCTCTCCCTTATTCCATTTCTCTCCCCCTCTGGGGAGGGAGGGGGGTTAAAAGAGAGCGTCTGTTATCTGTCTGGGCTGCCCTGACCCTAAACTGTGACAGTGTACCTTTTTCTTCAGCTGGTAACATAAATATGCAGATCCTATCCACAGTGACACAAAGTTATAAATTGTGTCCTGCAGTAATGTCTGCTTACAAGAGAATTTGAGTGTGAAGAATTCTTTTGTTTTTGGGAGTCTATGAAGCCTCTGGAATGTTTACATTGTTTTCAATGATATTATTTTGGTGAACTAATCATAGAATGGTTTGGGTTGGAAGGGACCTTAAAGGTCATTGGTTTCAACCTTCCTGCCATGGCCAGAATACCTCCCACTAGATCAGGTTGATCAAGGTCCCATCCAACCAGGTCTTGAACATATCCAGTGATGGAGCATCCACAACTTTTCTGGTTAACCTGTTCCAATGTCTCATGACCCTCTGAGTTAAGAATTTCATTATTATATCAATATAAATCTACCCTCCTCCAGTTTCAAACAACTACCCCTCATCCTGTCACTAAAGGCCTTTATAAAAAGCCCTTCTGCAGCTTTATTGTAGGCCCCCTTCATATATTGGAGGCCACATTAAGCTTTCCCCAGAACCTTCTCTTCTTCAGGGTGAACAAGCTCAACTTTCTCAGCCTGTCCTTGTAGGACCTCTGATCAACTTCATGACCGTCCTCTGGACCTGATCCATGTCATTCTTGTGTTGGGGTCTTCAGAGCTCGATGCAATAGTGCAGGTAGGGTCTCACCAGAGTGTAGTACAGGAGCAGAATCATCTCACTCAACCAGCTGGCCATGCCTCTTTTGATGAAGCCCAGGGTGTGATTTGCTTTCTGGGTTGCATTTGCACATTGATGGGTCATGTTGAACTTTTTATCAACCGGCACCCTCTGCTCTTAATCCACTTATTGTCCATCCTGTACTCATTCTTGGGTTTGCCTCAATGCAGGTGTAGGACCTTACACTTGGCCTTGTTGAACTTCATGAGGTTGGCATGGGCCCACCTCTCAAGCCAGTCCAGTCCCTCTGGACTGTATCCCTTCTCTCCAGCATGTCAACCACACTGCACAGCTTGGTGTAATTGGCAGATTTTCCGAGAGTGCCTTTGATACCATTGTCTATGTTGTCAACAGCACTGGTCTCAGTACCAATCTCTGACAAACACCACTTGTTAATAGTTGCCACTTGAACATTGAGCTGTTGATCACAACTGTTTGAGAGTGTCCATCTAGCCAATTTCTTATCCACTGAGTGGTCCATCCATCAAATCTATGTGTCTCCAATTTAGAGAACAGGATGCCATGTGGGACACTAATGAAGGCTTTGCACAACTCCAGATAGATGTCACGTGCTCTTCCTGTTTACACTGATGCTGTAACTCCATTGTGAAAGTCCACAAGATTTGTTAGGTGTGATTTTTACCTTGGTGAAGCCATGCTGGTTGCCACCAATCACCTCCTCATTTTCCATGTGCCATAGAAGAGCCTTCAGGAGGATCTGCTCCATGATCTTTCCGGGCACAGAGGTGAGACTGGCTGGCCTGGATTTCCTGGGTCTCCCTTTTTTTCCTTTTTTTGACAATGGAAGTGATTCTCTTTTCCAGTCTGTGGCAGCTTCACCAGACTGCCATGACTTCAAAAATATGATGGAAAGTGGCTTAGCTTTTTTTTAACTCAGGACCTGGTGATGTATCTTGTCAGGTCCCATTGACTGGTACACCCTCAGGTTCTTTAGATGTTCTCAAACCTCATCTTACAGTGGGTGGATCTTCCTTCTCCCAGTCTCTGCCTTGGGCTTCTTCATCTTGGGCAGTATGGGTAGAACCTTTGCCAGTGAAGACTGAGGCAAAAATGTCATTGAGTACTTCAGTGTTCTCCATCTCCCTAGTGGCCAGGTCTCCTCCTTTCTTCTGTAGAAGTTTTCCATTGTTGCACTTCATATCCCTGACCAGATTTAATTCTATCTGGATTTTAGCTTTTCTAACCTAATCTCTGGCTGTTTGGAAAACTTCTTTGTAGTCCTCCCAGTCTCCTTGTCCTTGCTTCCACTCTTGGCAGGTTTTTTTGTGTGTTTAAGTGTGTCCAGGAGCTCCTCTTTCATCCAGTCAGACTTCCTGGCATTCTTTCATGCCTTCCTCTTTTTTTGGGACACATCGCTTCTGGGCTTGGAGAAGGTCCTTGAATATTAACCAGGTTTCCTGGGACCCTCTTCCCTCCAGGGCTTCATCCCATGGTCCTCCACCAAACAGATCCCTGAAGAGGTCAGTCTTCTCTCCTGAAGTCAAGAGTTGTGAGCTTGATGCACACACTCCTTGTTGCCATGAAGGTCTTGAATTCCACCATTTTGTGGTCACTGCAGCCAAGGCTGCCCTTGAGCTTTATGTTAGCCATCAACCCCTTCTTGGGTGAGGATGAGATCCAACATAGCACCTCTTCTTGTTGGTTCCTCTACCACCTGGAGAAGGAAGTTGTCATCAGTGCATTCCAGGAACCTCCTGAATTATTAGTGCCTTGCTATACCATCCTTCCAACAGATGTCAAGGTGATGGAAATATGTAAATTAAAATTGCAGAATCACAGAACTGTCATGGTTGACAAAAGACATATAAGATCACTGTGTCCAACCATCAACCTAAAAAATCAACCAACCAACCAAAACAAAAAGCACATAAAAACCCCACTTCACCATGCCACTAGAGCATGTCACAACATGCAGAATAAGACATCTGATGTTTTGATATTTTGAGAAATTTTTAACTTCTCAAAATGGAGGTTCTAGCTGCTGCTAGGTGAAAGGAAGATGGATTCCTTGCATGTCCCCTGTATTCTTCCTCATGTATCGAACCCCAGTTCTACCCCAAGCTTCACACTGACTTTCACTGCAATAATTTCAAATGCTTTTGCAAAATGTGTGGTAATTATATGTCTGAAAGAAGCTTTTAAATTGTGTTCTTTGAACAAAAGACTTTTAAATCTGTATAGAATACTCTCTGATATATTGCTGTCATAATGGTATCACCAAACTTAACCTCATTAGGCACTAATATTTGTTTAATGCAGGCTTATTTAAGGCAAATCTTATGAATGCAATTAGTTTGCCTTTTTATGGCAACATTTAAACAAGTTTTCTTTGTGGTGAAGTCCTGTGTTACAGAATATATTTAGTTATAGTAAGTTGCCTTTTATTTTAAATGAAGTTGCAAAACTTGAAGCAATTGTGAAGTTTGCATTTATCTGGAACAAAGTTACTTAGCATGAATTGAATGGCATCACTGTAGTAGAGGGTTGTAGGGGTTAACTTCTTGTGCTTACACATGAAAATTGGTATGCAAGTGGGAAGTTGAGTGAGTGGTGGGAGGCTTTTATCCTTTCTCTTCAAAACAGTTTGGCAGAGCTTGTTTCAGAGTAATGGGACACATGCCTCTATAATGCTCTTAAAGAACAGTGGGCTTCTGTCTTATTCCTGTTAATGCTCTGTGGTATTTCTATCAGGGGAGTGGATTCCTTCTTCATGCCATGCAGATGAATAAAAGTCGTAGTCTGATGCTAAATCACATATCTGCCAGCCAGGCTGGTGGAGAGACAGGCAGGATTGTCAGATGGGGACACAAACTGGCATTTCTGCAAAAGAGTATTCTGCTGGGGTTTTTTTACATAGCCTGAACAGCCTTGGGACACTGAGCTGGTAGAGTCCAGAACAGATACAGAGAAGAATGAGACTAAGGAAGTGAGTGGCAAATAAAAACCTACACAAGACAATCAGCAGATCCATGTCTGTTATGGCATCCTATTGTAAATGTTTGTTAGTTCATTTGGAACTTTTTTGTAGCTGTGGAAAAAGAGGAGAAGGAAAGAGTTATGAGTAAAGAGAGGATTGCACTAATTAACTTACTTTGAATTTAGGAAAGATCTTCGGGGGGAGGGGGAAGCTAAACTGCTATGGTTTTAGTTTTCAAAACAGGGTAGTCCGAATTCTCAGGTTATGAATGCACAGGTGTGAGTTCCAGGCAATGTACTGAAATTGTTTTCACCAGGAACAAGTGAAATTCTCAACATAAGATTATGAAACTCTATTTTTCAAACTAGCCTTAGAGTGGCTTGGTTTCCTGGTTGAAACATAGAAAGCAGGGTGCTAATTTCTTTCACGAAGATGCCTCAAGAGAGATGAATTATTAATATTTATTAGAAGTGTTATGTTGTAACGATGGGGACTTGTATTATGCTTTAAAATAAAGAATCTGAGAACTTTCTGGATAAATTTTTGCAATATTGTAATATAATTTGGTAATGAAGTGGTGACCTTGGTTAACCTGGCTTCTGCAGCTCTGATGCATACAGAACCTCAAAACAGACATTGTTGTACAGGTTGCCCTTACCTAGGAAGTTCACGATTATCAGTCTACTGAAACTGAGGGCATATCACTGGAGGCTGGACTCTTCATCTCAGAAAAATGAGAATTTTCATTGGTCATAATATCTGTTTCAACCATTACTCTTCCCACATTCAATATTTTAGTATTTGTCCCTTCATTTTATATCTCCATATATTCAATAATACTTTTTTAAAAATGTAAACCTTTTTTCTGCAATGTTTTACTTCTAGTTATGTTTTCCACAGAGATATCACAGTATATTCAATCAGCAGCAATCACTTCGTGCCCTTATTTTGCTAATCTGTGAGATGTAGGACATACTGAAGGGAATCTAGTGCATGAATTGGAAGTAGGAAAATTATGAAACAGTTTATTAATTTTTGTTGTTTTTGTTGCAGAAAATACTAAACAATCTCTGTGGATGGTAAATCTTAGTATGGTGAATATATAAGTAGAGAGGAAGAGTTTTTTTGATTTCTTGGATGAACCTAAAGGGTGTTTAATTCAGAGGGTTTTCATCTCTCTTGTTCCTCTTATTTCCTTAAGGGAGCAGGCACTGAGAACTTTTCCATTTTCTGTTGCTTTAGGATTTCACTCCATTCCTATGGTGATCACAATTTTTTGAGAACTGTCCCAGAGCACAGTAGTCAATGATTATATTTTCATTGTATTCTATACCACAGTATTGCCACTAGTACAGTGCCTATAACAGGACTAAAAAGCCTGATGTAGACATAAACTGACTGGAGAATAATTACACATGTATGGAAGAGACCATTGTTTTTTGACTAGTTCAAGCAAACAAGTCAATTTGGTAATTCTCCTCTATTGTTGCATTAAATAATAGCTTACATACCCCTAATGTTGCTCAAGTATGAGTTTCTTGAAGTCTGTAGTCTTTTTCTAAACAGTAGAAGATACTTAATTGAGATGAAGTAATGACATTGTAAGTTGTGATTCAGGTCTTCCAGACTGTTTAGATGCTTAATGGTCTGAGTGTTTTAAAATGCTGACAGTTTGTGAGCCTAGTTGTTGTAGGGCTTTTCAAAAGACTGTATTTTACTTTAAAAAAAACCCAAAAAACTACTTACAGTAGTCCTTGTTTCTGAACCAGAAACAAAAGGAAGAGTGTGGTAAGAAACTTATTAGTGGATATAGTTGTAACATTACAAATAAATCATAACTAAGCAATGTATGAGCATGTGTGTGTGTGCATCTGTGCACGTATTTGTTTATGGCCAGTAATGGATATATGTGTCTTGCTTACATGTACAGGTAGCTTTGTTAGCTTTTAAGGCAGAAGCCTGCATTTTTCTAACAGGAGATCTCAAGTGGCCATGATCCATACGGTGCCTGCCATGGTGCATTATGTTATTCATAAATATATGTTGACATATAGCGCAAATAGCTGACTGCTTGAAGTGCTGAGTAGAAGGTGATATTTATCAATTTATTTGAGACTGCAGAAGCATGTTTCATTCTAGTCAGCTGCCTCTGTCCAGATCTTAGTGTGAGGCTTTTATGATGCTAACCCACCAGCGTGGTGCATGGACAGAAGCTGTAGAGTAGCTCCTGGCTTGCTGCAGGTAGCTGAGCATTGTCCCATGCATGGACTAGGCTGCTTCAGTGGTCCTCAGTAAGAGAGCCTGAAGCACAGTAGCATGTTGTCACATCCTCCTTTAGGTCAAATTTTATCACTCCTGTGTCTGTTGAAATACAGGGCAGGAGAGAGAATGTTTATGCTTTCCTAGGTATCAGAGCTCATTATATATTCATCTGTAGGCACTTACTGACCAAGAGGAAGGATTTAGACATTACCCTGAGAGACACAAAAGCAGCCAGGCTTGAAAGTTAATAGAGGATTTGTTTAGATAAACTTTAACCAAAATACAAAGAATTGCATGGGGCTTGAAGTGTTGTCAGCGTGTGTTGTCAGCACTTTTCGGTGCTAACAATAATTTTTTTTTTTGGCTCTAATCCATTTCTTACTGAAATAATCTCCAAATAACTTTAAATACGTGATCAATATGAGGTTTATAAAATTTGAAAAACACCAATTTTACTTGTACAGTTAGAATCATATTATTTAGACCTTACAAAATTTTAGTTGAAGCTTCTTGGTACTGATGTGATCTATAAAAGTGGTCAGAACTGCAGTACATATGAAAGGAACAAAATGTTATGGTCTGCTCTTGTAAATATATATACTGTAATTACATTTCTCTATGTTTTTGTAAGTATAAGTGGTGCCAAGTCATCAGTGTTCAAGTTACAGTGTTGAGTAACAGAGTGTGAAAATGTGGAAAGTGGCCGTGATGGCAGCAGTGCTGTCCTCTACCAGTTCTAACTAAAGCAGCACAGAAAATCTTACTCTAATGGTTCAGTGAACATGGGAAGATTGTTCTTGATATTAGCAGTAGGATCAATTATCTTGACTTTCCATAATGGTAATTTCTTCTATAAAAAGATCTTTTAAAATAGATCATCATCCTAATAAAAATCTAGTGTACACTGTATTCTTGTCCACTTTTTTATTTTATTAGTGTGGGGTTTTTTTAATTTTTAATTTTCCTGGCACCCTTTTATTTTTGTTTGGGTTTGGTTTTTGGGCTTGTTATTTTTTCAGTTGCTTGCTCTTTAAAGATAATTACAAACATCAATAGCAAGGTCTGCAATTTCCATGCACTGTGGAATATATCTTGTTCCACATTAGCTCTTTGTGCTATAAGACACAAGTAGAATTGAGGAAATGGTGGTAAGTGGATCACTGAACTGCATGAAGCAATGGGGCAACTCCCATTAGAGGCAGTGCATGGGAAGCATGGCTGCAGTAGTGGCCAGAATGTTACTTTAAACTGGGAAAGCATTTAATTTCTTCATTTACTGCATAAATCCTACATTCAATCCCCATTTGCTTCATCTTTGTGTACTAGAGGAAAAGATGACTCTAAATGCTGGATTTTCCATTAGATGATAAGAAATGCTGGTTTTTTCTGTTTCTGTTATTTTGTTTATATATCTTTAAGCAATAATTGTTCAATAAATACTCAGTGATGTATTAGGTAAATTTATAAAGTAGAACTTGAAAGAGCCTTTTCCTTTTTTATTTTTCTTTTATTTTTTAAATAAAGCATTAATTTAAATGTTATAAATAGGTTGAGTTTTTAGAATGTGCATTTCCTCATTTGAAGCGTCTCTGATAGCATTAGGTGTACTAAAACATAAAGGGAAAGGCTGACATTCCCTGGGAAAAAAATCAGAAAGCCTAAGGATCTTGCAAAATAGAGAACAGTTGTGTTACTCAGTTTCCTAAGGAATTTAAAGAAAATGTCAAGCTCTGCTATGTTTAAAATATTTAAGTTTTACACGAGTTACTGGTCAGCTTATTTTTGAACTAATGAAGATAACTGCAGAAACAATTATTTTTTTTCATGTCTAGAAACCTTTTAAATTAATAGTCATTAATGACATTAATACACAGATGTCTTTGGTTTACATAAAAGGAGAGTAAAGAACCGAGGCTACAACTTTCTGTTTCATTGCATAATTTACTTGATGTATTTACCTTGAATATGTTCCTCTTGTTCTGCTGGTTCAAGCTCATACCTTTGCTGAACAACACTCTGATGTAATTTCCCATGACTGCACCAATTGATACTGGTAACAAACCTACTTTTACTGGCTGCCTTTTGGGAATACAGTAAATTTTTCAAAGGCTCCTGCTGCAAGTAGGTTGAAGGCATCCAGCAATCTTGAGTCAGTAGCTGTTTCATCCTACACAGTTCCTATGTGTATCTTTGGATGCTGTGAGCGCTGCACCTTCACACTCATTGTAACACTCCTCTGAGCTGCCACTTAGCTGCTGGTAAGAAGCTATATGCATTTGCTCTTCTTCTTTGAAGTTGATACCTCTGGGCTACTGCTGAGTCTTGTGACTACTGACAATATTTATGATTTTCCTTCCCCTGCACAGAGGATGTGCAAGTGGACAGGGTAACCTAGGCCCGCACCTTCCCCTTTGCAATCTGCATCTGGCCCTCCATGTCTTGCTTCCTGAGAGTCTATGATGTGTGCAGGTGGTGTTACCATGATCTGTGTATGTACTGCAGACCTTCAGCAGCCTGTGTGATGCACACTGCTGTATCTCACAATGTTAACATGTTGAAAACAGGAAAAAAATTAAGTTCAGGATAAAGAAAGTATTTATGTTAATGCATAGGGGAATACAGGAAAGGGTTCCTCTATCTTGGTCTTCTTACATACACCTTGAATTGTATTGAGAACAAGACAAGAGAACTTAAGCACTAAATTATTTTGTTTTAGGAGTAGTGTATGAGTGTGAGATTCATAGATTAGCATGAAGAGGTCTTTTTGTGATGTGTGAATTGCAGAGTGCATTGTAGACTGAGTTGCTAGCCTGAGACTGAAATGCTTTGTAGTGTATGCTCCTTTTTCTTTCCTTCTAGCTGTTAATTTATTCAGCCTTCATCAGATGTAAAGTTTGTGGGCCATTTGACCATTGCAGAATTAAGCTCTGGATTTTTAAAAATAAACCCAGTAGGATTTTCAGAGGGGGGTCCAGGATGCATAATAATTACCTTTAAAATGCAGTCTTTTGCAGGAGGCATCCCTGTAAAATCAGACTTTGAGCTAGTATTGTTAAAATGTAATTTGAAAGTGTATTGAACTATATTATTTACTCACAAGGGTTTAATAAACTTCTCAAAATTCTTCCCACATATGTATTTTGAAAGCAATGAAAGCATTTTTTATGGTAGCCTGAAAGTCTGTTTTGGTAGCCCAGAAGAAGGTGGTGTAGCTGAGGTGGTGACAGTCCATTCTTTTATGCTGATTCTGCTGCTGCTCCCCCTGTAATGTGTTTTACGCATGAAACATCCTTAAGTGAGTTCATATTGAATGAAGGCTATCCTGGCTTTCACCATCTCACTGGTAAAGCTGATGTCGAGCCAGCCTTGATGACCTCCATCAAGATAAGAAGCCGAGTCCACTGCTGTATGCATCCCCTATTGTTTTTACAGTCTTTCTGTTCTGTTTTAAGGGGTAGCTCTGCTTTCCTCTGCCCTGTATGATAGTGTCCCAGCAGTTAAGTCATCTGCCTGTCCCAGGCTGTAACCCAAGTGACTCATTAGGGTATACAAAAGTTGCCTGTATTTTCTTCATGTGACTTTTAGGGTATGTTGTACTGTGACTAATGGTCAGAATAAGCCCTTGAGTTTTCTGTGATCTTCTCTGAGAAGCCAGTAGAGGCAAGAAAATTTGCAGTTTGCTTTTTTATTTATTCTGAAATGCTTTGGGTGCAGGTGGGGTTAGGGTTTTTCTTAGCTTAGGACATACTGGAAAGAGCTAGCCTACTTCCATAGTTATGTTTCTGAGGGGAGGTGTGCTCTGACATTCAGTGCTGCTGTTTTTAAAATTTATATCTCTTAGATGTTGGTAAATTTGCTCTCAAACAGAAAACAAGAATGTAACATATGTTTTCAACAAATGTTCTAGGCAATCGTGAGATGTTCTTGTAAATGGACATATTTCCTGATCCATCGTTAATGCAGCTCCTTACTGGAGGAGTTAGGTTTTTTTGCATCATTGGGAAACAATCATTATGTCCCCTACTGAAGTGGAAAGTTAGTATGAATTTACATTCTGCAGAGAGGCTGATTCATTGTACAAGCTAGTACTGATATTAAGAGGATGGAATGTTTCGATGAGGAGGTTATCAAGCTGCATAAAACAGCTAAACCCCCAGATGTTTTTCTTGCTGTATTTTAGGATGTTCAATACCTGAATAACATAACAGAAATGCTTTTGGAAGACCATTGTTCCTCACTGTACCAAAAAAGATATTAAAACATGAGGAAGTGGAATACAGCTATTTTTTTTTGCACATTAAGAAAGAAATGGATAGAAAAGTAAGTGGTAAGGCAGAAAACTGTCAAAACACAATTAATTAAAACTAGGCAATTTCTCACTAAACTTATTTATTACCAAGCACTAAAATTTATCAAATGGATAAATGAAGAGCATCCTTTCACTGTAACTGTCAGGACTTATTGACAGGGCTTTAAACTAGTTTTGAAGGGGGAAGTGGATAGAACCTGGCATGCTAGGCTCAAACTCAAGAGCTGCACATCAGTACTAATTGGGCACTGTCCCAGAGAGCTGCTTAGGGGTGCTGCACTGACAGAAAATCAATGTACTTTGTCTAGAGATAAGACGGACACTAAGGTGACTGATAGGTTAGCTGTTAATGCACTGGCGGGGAGATGTCAAGCAGGAGTTAGGCCATAACTAAAGTCTATGTCTGATCTTGAAAGTTTCCGTGGCTGATTTTGGTTTTCACAAATGCTGTCAAAAACAATAAAATCTGGAATGAAAGGAAATAAAGAAATGTGACAAATTACAGAGTGATCTGTCAGTATTTCATCAACAATCGTGAATTGTTCTTTTAAACAACTCCTTATTGTGCAGAAGCTAACTCTGGGCATGAGTGGGTCCCTGGGAATTCTTGCATACTACCAAGTAACATGATGTACAGGTGCCTCAAGATGTCCAGATCCAAAATCAGAGGAACATACTTGTATGTTGGTGAGATATGGAGTGTGATGGCTCCATGATGCTTTGTGTCAACATTGCTGACATGGAAGACAACTGGTGTGTGAGTAAAGCAAGGGAAGCCAGCCTGGTTTTATGAACTACCAAGACTGGAGGGGTGGGAGGGGTGTCAAGGATACCCTTCTTCCCTCTAACACAAGGACTTCTATATGTCTTTGTTACTCTGGCAAGGAGCATAAAAATGAAATGTTACGCTTACACTTTTCATAATTATCCCCATAATTAATACTACTGTTTCAAAGTAACATCATTAAACATGAAATTTCTTGATTTTTAAACACAGCACTTACATGTCCTAAATTTCTATTTCACTTTATACTACTTAATTTCTAAGCCCCAAGTTAAGTAAATAAAGCTGCAGCCTATTTCACATCTAAATATTGTTAAACAGAGTAACAGAAATTGTTTCTGCAGAAAAAAGTCATCAGTTTAACATTATCGCAATTTTTAATTCAGTTTCCTGTCACCCCTAAAGGAATGACAGCCAGATATAACCTGTCACAGAATTTATTTTAATGAGGCTAATATGTGGAAGTTTAAGTATTTTTGAGGTATTCACACAAATGCAATGATTCTCTATTGAAAATATTATATATTATATACAGAGAAACTAGAATATAAAAGGGAACAAGTTAATAGGTTCATCTAATGAGTCTGACAGAACTAAATCCAAATTTCTTCCATGTGAACAGGAGTATTCCCATGAATTCAGTAGCATTAAGAGCTCATGAATTACTGGGCTTGCCATTCAGATGGCATATAAGTTAAAAGTAGATTTAGAGAGTTCTTCTAGTCTCTCTTATCTTCCTGAAAGAAAAAAAAATTAACTTCTCTTTTACTTCATTATTGCCCTTTGATTAACTTGGTCTTAAAAGATTTGAGAGAGGTTTTTCTCTGAATTGCAGGTGGTGCTTTTCATTTGGAATTAAAAGATTCCAAGGACTAAATATACCTATTTGCTCTAACTGAAAAGACCAGAAGACAGTAAACTTTCAAATAATGCCCCTTCTGTTAGACTGAAGGGATTGAATAGAGAAAATAACCAAATGCTTACACAATCCTTCTTACTAAATCTGCTAAATCTGTCAGCAGCTGCGCTTGCTAGATTGAATTGTTTTCAAGACAGAAATAAATTGGCCAAGAAGATCATGTATTTCCATGAACACCATTTGATAACATTCTTGTCCATATCAGCCTTGCTAGGTTCAAATCTGACAGCTATTATTTTCTTTAAATTTCTTAATATTTTTTGAGCTTGATACCTTCATGAGATTTAGTCCACCACAAACAAGTGGTGCTTTATACTCTATACTACAGGAATAATCAAATGATCTACACAACAGAGAAATACAGAGATAAAAATCAACCATGAGTTGGACACTTACAGCTACACAAATAAAAATTACATGTGTAGTTCTGAAAATAGTTCTGGCTTGAATAATGACATTTTTTTAAATAGCAGATGACAAAAATCCTAGCTTGAACATGAATTTTCTGTAGCAGTGAATGCTTTTCCACTCACTAAAACATGGGGGTCATCAGACAAAAGAAACAATGAAGCAAACAAATGAAGAGATTAATTCACACACAGCATGGGGAACAAACAGGATGAACTAGAGATCCGTGTGCGATCTCAACACCATGATCTTATTGCAATCACTGAGACATGGTGGGACAGCTCACATGACTGGAACACTGTCATGGATGGCTATGTC
>JAOEGS010010767.1:0-10121 GCA_025447755.1 Corythornis vintsioides
GCTTGGAAACCCCTCCAGGGCTCACAGGGACTCCAGCCCTGCCCTGGGCAGCCTGGGACAGCCCTGCAGGGGAAGAAGTTGTTCCTCAGCTCCAACCTCAACCTCCTGTGAGGAGCTTCTAGAGCCAGAAGGTCCCCCCTGAGCCTCCTTCTCTCCAGGCCCAACCAGCCCAGGTCCCTCAGCTGCTCCTCCCCACACTCCTGCTCCAGACTCTTCCCCAGCTCCATTGCCCTTCTCTGGCCACACTCCAGCCCCTCAGTGTCCTGCTGGGAGTGAGGGGCACACAACTGACCCCAGGATTTGAGGAGTGGCCTCCCCAGTGTCCCATCCAGGGGCATGATCCCTGCCCTGGCCCTGCTGGGCCTCGGAGCTGGTGTGGTGCCAGCACCACCCCGCTGGCAAAACCCCCTAATTTGGTTTGCTGCCAGAACTGGGGACTAGGTCACCAATCTTCTTACTGGGATTTGCAGTCCCTGAGGTTTGGTTGTTGGTTTGTTTTGGTTTGTTGGTTGGTTTGTTTTTTGTTTTTTTTTTTTCAGATTAGTGCTGGCTTTTTAGGATTGTGAGCTCAAAGGGCATTAAGGGAGGTTGCCCCTGATAATAACTGTGTCATGTTATACAATGTCATTGACACTCACTGCCTGCAACTGCAGTGTAGAAGCTGTGGCTTTGAGATTTAATCTAAATATTTTCATTATTTAGCAGTCAGAAAACGTTATTTTCAGGAATGGCCATAGGCAGTGTTTTTGCTCCTGTAGTAAAGGTTATTCTGTATAAAAGGCTGTTTTCTGGCATAATCATTATCTTGTATAAAAGCTTATTTGCAGGCCTAATCACAGATTTCAGCGTGGCAATAAATATCAAGAGGCTGATAAATTATAGCAGTGCTGTGATCTAGGGAGAAAAGAAAATGATCAGTCGTCGTTGTACATCAAAACACCTCCTCTTTTCTCCTCCTGTGTGCCAAGCAGTGTGGGATAGAGCTCTAAATTGGAGAGCTGAGCTAGGCAAAATACTGCTGCAGTTTTGCTCTCAAACTGGTAGAATAAATTTGTTTATATATATATATATATCCCTCATACTGGGAGGTATGTGCAGTTCCTATGTAAATAATAAAGAGCTAGAACATCTGGGGGGTTGTGTCAGCGTGTAGCTTGCAGGGAAAGCATTTCCTTGTATGAAATATAATCACACTGGGGGGAAAAGAAATAGAAAAAATCTTCTTAACAGAGGTTTTATTGAACCGAATCTTTCTGAAATTGCCTCATTCTTCGTTGTCCCCACGTGGGGGTGAGTTGTTTGTTCCCTAGATTGTGTTTGGAGCTTGGGATGTTTCCAAACACAGTTCCCACTGGAAGGTAGAAAAGAGTAAATGGTGAATTCATTGTGAGAACTGAAAAAAAAAAACCAAACGTGTTTGGCTTTGAACCTTTTTGTGGCTTAGATATTTGGATTTTTTTGCCACCTGAAAGTGGCAGAAAGGTTGTGTTTGTGGCTCCTACAGTGCTCTGGCCACCCAAGGGATACATGTGTCCTCATCAGTACTCATTTCTAATGCTCTGCATAAGCCAAACCCAAGGGTTTTTTTCCCTAAGAAACATGAAACGAGCCCAGATGAGTTCATTTATTTTAAGGGTTTTTTTTCCTGTTTGTGTGGGAGAGGGCAGTAGGATATTTGCTGTTTGCTTTGCCTCTCTTTCACATCCATTATTATACCAGGAATGTTTTTATTCCATAGCAGAAGCAATTCCTTTTATTTTAAATGCCTGGAACCTTATTTGTTTAATGCCTGGAACATCACCACACTGAACTTCAGGGTGAACTAAACGTTGATATTTCTGGAAGGGCTGTTTTCAGCCAGCACAGAGGCCTCAATTCCAGTGGTTAAGTCACATTAGGATTTTCAGAGCTCTCATCCTGCAAGTTCTACACATGCTCTCTAAAATGTCCTTTAGTAAACCAAAGGAAAACTTGCTGATTTTATGCCAGTAAAATCTTCATCCTATCCTTCTTCCTGGATGCTCCTCATTTAGCTTCCCGCTGGGGATTTCAGTGGAGAAAGGATATGTTTGAAGAAATTCAGTGTTTCTTTTCTCTCCTGTCACCTTCCTCCTTCATCTTCTTTTCCCAGTGGAGAGAAACTGCTGAGAAGTGTAAACAGCACAAGAGCAGATCCTTTGAAAATGCAAATTAGAAGCGAAATTAAGTTAAAACTTCTTTGGAATTACTTCTTCCATTTACCTTGCTTGGGAAAATAAACCCTCTGAAGTAAAAAAATATTTTTTGCTTCATCTTCTCATCAAGATTTGATCAAAAAACAAATTCTCTGTAAGTTTTCAGTCCTAAAGTGGAATGATTAACTTCCAGTATTTCTCAGCTCAGCTCTTTGTAGCTTGACCAGCTCAGACTCTTTGAGAAAAGATGGGGACAGAGTTTTGAGCAGGGGCTGTTGGGACAGGACAAGGGGGGATGGTTTAAAGTAAAAGAGGGAGATTGAGACTGGAGAGGAGGAGAAATTGTTGGTGCTGAGGGTGCATTTAATGCACCCTGGTACGTGCATTAAATGATGTAAACCATACTGTGTGTGTGACATTCAGATCCCTCCCTCAGACACAGGGTTCTCAACACAAAAGTGATCTTGGCCTCTTCCAGGCACTTGATCACTTCATTTTGGAATTAATGTTGTGGGTTTTTTCTGGAATTAGGCATATTTTAGTGTAAATTGGGCAACTCACAAGAAAAAAAAAGATAATTTGTGTTGTCAGGAGGGTAGAATTCAGCACCTCAAAGGCTGGGCCTGGGGCAGAGTGTCACCGCAGTGAGCCCAGAGGATTCCTGGCAACCAGTTAATCATTTACACTGGTTTGTGCTGCGAGAATAATCGCAGAAGCTGCGACGTGGGGAGGGAGAAACTTCCCCCTGCTTGTGCTCCTTCCATACGTGTTGAATTTATGGGTGTTTTCCTCCTGTTTGCACAGAGGAAACCACCATCTGGCCCGCGCGGCGCAGAGACCGCCGCTTGCCAAACACAGTTGACAGCAAATTGAAGTAAAAGCAGAGGGCTGGGCACGTTGGAATCCTCCTTTTTTTTTCTTTTTTTTTTCTTTTTTTTTTTTTTTGCCATGGATGTTGGAAAAGGAGAAAAAAAAAATCAACGTGTGCCCTCAGGAAGGTGAGGGAAAAGGGAGATGTTAGGAAAGGGATGTCAGAACCAGGCCACGAGCTGTGGCGAGCTGATGCTAACAAGGAAGGAGAGCCTGGTGAGCTCAGCATCAGCTGGTGTCCAGTTGTTCCTACTGGATGTTGTGATCCTGAGCTGTTTGTCCAACTGGAGTTACTGTAGTCTGAGTGGAATGCTGGGCTGGTTCTGGAGGGGCCTTGGTGGCTCTTGGTCAGAGAACCATCAAAGCGTTTTGGGTGGGAGATGCCTTTCAGATCACGGAGTCCAACCAGCCCTGCCAGGGCATCACTGCCCCATGGCCCTCAGCACCACAGCTCCAGGGCTTGGAAACCCCTCCAGGGCTCACAGGGACTCCAGCCCTGCCCTGGGCAGCCTGGGACAGCCCTGGACAACCCTCAAAGGGAAGAAATTATCGTGTTTGCTTAGAAAGCTATATGTAAACTCTTTCCATTTCAAATCCGGGTCCACAGATGAGATATTGCCTGTCTTGCTCTGCAGCTGAGCAGCAAGGGGGGTGAGGTTTCTCTTGATTGAAAGCCATGACCTTGGAGTTGCTGCACAGTGGAGACTATGAGTTTCTGTTGCCAAAATGGAGCCTGTTGTAGCTGTTGATCTGTGGGACTCTCACAGAACCCCAGCATGGTGGGGATTGGAAGGGACCTCTGGGCATCACCTGGTGCCACCCCCCTACTCCATCCAGCAGGGGCACCCAAAGCAGGGCCCAGCAGTGCAGGTTGGAATCTCTCCAGAGGAGACTCCACAGCCTCTCTGGGCAGCCTGGGACAGGCTCTGTCACCCTCACACCAAAGAAGGCTTTTCCTGATGTTCCTCCCTTCGGGTACTCCCTCTCCTTGTGATGCTCCATCTGAAGGTGCCCTCTGGCTGTTGCTGTCTGGCAGGAGGGCAGTCCCTGCCTGCTGCAGCCAGCCCTTGCTCAGCATTTCCCACCCACATGAGACTGCACCATCAGATGCAAAAAATAGATCAGCTCTGAACCGTGGCAGTTGGGAGGCTGCAAGCACTCGCCTTTCTGGGAGCTGCTTTGGGCACTTCACTCCTCATCTCAGCTCCCTGTAGTGTTGGGAGGGGAATCTGCTGGTGGGTAAAAATAGAGTGAGAGTGGAGTGCTGCTCTGCACTTCAGGCAGGTACATGGTGATTAACCCCTTGGCACCCGCTCGGGGGGGGCTGGAGAGCCCAGTGTGACAGCCCTGCTGGTCGGATGGGGCTGGGGAGGCCCCTGAGTTGAGCAGGGTGATGGGTCAGGCCAGCTTGTTATTGCTTGGGCAGTGTCTTGATGCTCTCTGAGAACAAAGACTCCTTGGCTTTGCTGAGCTGCTGGTCCCAGTGCAGTGCTGACCTTCCTGGGAGAGATCTCTCACACTGAGGGTTGGTTGACTTTGGTCAGGAAGAGTCACAGTCATGCAGAATCCCAGCATGGTCGGGATGGGAGGGACCTCTGGGCATCACCTGGTGCCACCCCCCTGCTCCATCCAGCAGAGGCACCCAGAGCAGGGCCCAGCAGCACAGGAATCTCTCCAGAGAAGGAGACTCCACAACCTGGGCCAGGTAGAATGCTGAGAACTGGGGTGACCTGATTTTTCACCATCCAATACAAGAGATACTATGAAGCTTCTGCTAAGGGCTGTGGCTGTTGACAGTGAGAGATCTAACATGTTACCAGTAAAGAAGGTTAGTGGGACACTGGAAAGCTGCTTTTCTTACCCAGCTGCATTCTCTTGAGGCCCTGGACTCTTTCAGTAATTTCAGTGCATGGTGTTAGCACATTTCTCCATCCATTAGACAAAAATGGATCCTGGAATCAGCCCACATTGTTACTGAAGGAGGAGAGATCTCCACGTTCATTTTTCCCTCCAGTGGATCACTCTGACAGTCCATGACCAGGAATAATTTGTACCATTGCTACTATTGCACACAAAGAACTCTGGTTTGTGGAGATGAGACCTCAGCATGAAGTTGCAGTTTCAGAAAGACAGATCTTCTCCATGAATCTCAAAGCAGGGGCACAAAATAACTCATTTTTACCTCTGCAGGAAGACTTGAACATTGATGAGAAGTAGAGTTGCCCCATTCAGCAGCTTCTTATGAAGCTCCAGGTCAACAGGTTGGAAAGGTGGATGAGTTGAATTAAATCATTTGGGGTTTATTGACCTGAGGAGTAAAGAGAAAAGGTGTTATTTTCATGCTCATCTGATTTGACATGTGAATTTATACTTTTTCCCTGTTCATTTCCCCCAGAAACGTTCCAGAGGCCAAGTGCTGTTTGACAAAGTCTGTGAACATCTGAACCTTCTGGAGAAAGACTATTTTGGGCTAACCTACAGAGACACAGAGAACCAAAAGGTAACCCTCAAAACCCAGACTGGCCTGTGGTGTGTGGACACCAGAGCTCCCTGAGATAACCCCCAGAGCCTTGCCAACAATCCAGGAGTTGTTTTATCATCCTTTGTATGATTTATTGCATTGCTGCCAGAGATGGAAGTCAGATTTACATGGGTAGATGCTCTACAAAATTTATGATGCAAAAATATGGCTTAATAATACAGTGGTTGGGATACAGGTAGGCAGGGGCCAAACCCATTAATCCTTATTTTCCAAATGAGTCTTTTTGCCTCTCCTTTGCAGACAGTGGAGTGGGAGGGTTTAGCTTCTGATACAGCAAATGAGTGAAGCAGAGGCTGGGTGCAGGAGAACACTTCAGCATATGCTCTGTTTGGAGCTGTGGTACAAGTTCAGCAGATGTTTAAGTGCCTTTCCAGATTGGTGTGCTTCCCTGCCCTGGAAAGAGTGGATGTTGGTATTAGCAGATGGTTTAGACTCACTAAACATTGATTGATTGCCAGTTATTTTAGGCAGCTAGACACCTCTAGGAGACACACCACATCTAGTGAGCAGCAGCACGGGCTTTTTTTCATCTCAAAAGCACTTAGCAACTCACCAACTCACCCCCAGCCAGGCAGTATCTGTGCCCCTGCCACATGTCCTCTTGGAGACCAGGAATCCAGCTTTAGCTTCTTGGTTCCTGGAGTGCTGCTGTGCTCAACAACAGCTGGAGCTCTCCAGGCTCATGTTTTCCACCACAGACCAGGTTTGGACAGCTGCAAACTGGTTGTTTTTGTTGGGGGTTGGAATTGTTGTGTTTCCCTTGTTTGAGATTTCTTTTGGGGTTGTATTTTTTTTTTGTTGGTTTGTTTTTTTCCCCCCTCATCTATTTATCTTTCCATGGAGAAGGTGGAGCTGTCCCGTGGGGAGAGAAGTTTTTGTGCTGGGCTGAGTGAGGCCTTTTGGGCAGTGATTGTGTTAGAGGACAAGGTGGTGGTGGCACTGAGACACCCAAGGACTCACACACCTCTTCCAGAGGAATTCCATCTTCTCCTCAGCACCCAGACACCACTGAGATGATTCCTCAGCTCCTCAGCAGGGCTTTGGTCCATAGACATACAAAAAATACACAGAAATTTACTTTCCCCAGAAGATACTCTGAAGATTAGATTGCTGAGGGTTTAATTTACTCACTTATCTTATTTGATTTTTTTTAAATCATTTTATTATGGAGTTGGGTGGGTTTTTTCTGCTTTTTTGTTTGGTTTTTTTTTTGTTTTGTTTTTTTTTTTAAATTTCAAACCCTTCAGCTCCTCAGTGTCTGGGAAAGTGAATAAAATTCCTACTGCTGCCCAGGACCACATCTTGAAATGGAGTGTTATCCCTGCCTGCTGCTGCTCCAAGGAGAAAGGGCTGGCAGCCCTTCCCCTTCACTCCTAGCACTGGGTTTTAAAATAATATTTATTGTGGTTTGTCATTCAAATTAAAACCAAAACACAAAAACCCAAACAAAACAAAAAAAAAACCCAACCCAACATATATTTTCTTTGCAGAACTGGCTGGACCCTGCCAAGGAAATCAAGAAGCAGATCCGAAGTAAGTTTGTTATCATTTCTGTGTTTGCTTTCTGAGGGGGCTTGGAAAATTTTCAATCCTGGTGAGTCCAGACTTTCCAAATCCTGCAGGAAAAAAAACCCTGAACACATCAGAGCCCCTTGGCACTGAGCCTCTTTTAGGTATTTTACCCCAGAATGAGCCCAGGCAGTTGCTGAGCCTCGTAACACATGAACCTGAGCAGCTGAAAACAACTTGACATTTGCAGAGATGCAAAAAAAAAACCCCTAAAACCCCAAGTTTGACATTCAGCAGAGTAACCCCAGGGCCTTGGCCACGTAGCTAAAACATTTCTCTGCATTACTGGTATTTAGATCATCTCCAGGAGAGCTGCTCGTGCCCCTCTGCCAAGATCAAACTCCAGCCACAATAAATTTCCTTCCTGCGTTTCAGAATCCTGACCTCTGCTCCAAAAATGACCCTTCAGTTTGCAGAGAGCCCAGGCAATTTTCTGCTGCACATGAATTTTTTAAAAAGCTCAGTGGTTAAATTTAACCTGCTGCTGCTGCATTAGAAATTCAGAAGCCTCTGGAAGGAAAGTCTGGCTCAAATATTGGACCTGCCTTGGGTTTCTTTTATTGACTCCTCCCCTCGGTTTTTACAAGGGATGAAAGGTTTGTGTGTTTGGGCAGGGAAACCATTCAAGTGGGAAGGTCAGAACTGGGCTGAAGGACCATTGCACATCTGCCCTGATGTTGGTGACCCCACCTCAGATGTTTCTAGTGTCTGTGTTGCCTGAGAGCATCCAAAGTACCCGAGCCCATTCCCCAAAAGCACTGCAAGTGTTGAGGATTTAAAGCCCTGTGGACTTCACTGTAAAGAACCTAAAAGATTGAGTGTTTTCAGAAGTTTTTATGAGGCTTAGAAACACAAACTACAGTGAATTGTTTTGGATTTATGGCCCTCAATCACACCAGCTTTCCTCAAAGTGCTGCACTCCTTTTATGACTCCTCCTTACAGACTGTGCAGAGCTGGGTGTCTGGATTTAACCTCAGCACAGCAGAGCCAGGGAGCTGCTGCAGCAGGGCCAGGGGAGCCCCAGTAATGCTGGGAGGGCTGGAACCCTCTGCTGGGACAGGCTGGAATTGCTGGGGGGGGGGTTCAACCAAAACCAAAGCTGTGGTGGCACAAACCAGTATCCACCCCCAGGACACCAGAACTTACTGAGGAAGAACTCCTCAGTGTCAGGTAGTTTTCCAGCCACACTCTTTGTGGCTGCCCTTGCAGTTTTTTGCCTGCACAACAGTTTCTTTCTTGCAGAGGTTGGAGTGTTGTGCTGAGGCAGCAGCATCCTGAGAAGATGCTGAGAACTGCTTTGGGCAGCCAGACCTCGGCATGTCCTTTCCAGCACCTCTGGGTTGTGGGTTACTGGGTTTGAAGCATGGATAGGGTGTCCAGGTGGTTAATCCCAGTAAACTCTGGGGCAGATGGTTCTTTTTTAGTATTAGGATTAAATTACTGCTCCCTTAGTGTCCTCACTTTGGTGGAAATCTTAATAAATAAGGAAAATGCTGACAAATTTCAGGTAAAAATATTAAATCCTGTCATCAGGAACTGCTTGGCTGGGGTATTTTTAAATCCAGTGCAGTGTGGGTATCTCCCCTTGGCACTGACCATGTCCTTTCAATCCCTGTTCCTCTCCAGGTGGTGCTTGGCAGTTTGCATTCAATGTGAAGTTCTACCCTCCGGACCCTGCCCAACTCTCTGAAGATATTACCAGGTGTTTAAAACATTCAATATCTTTCCAGAAGGGGCATAAAAGCTGCTCTAAAAGCACTTAGGCTCTTGATTAGCCAAGGGAAGGGGTGTTTTGTGTTCCCTTTGGCTTCCTTTTTCATCTTCATTGCCTTTTCCAGAAAGCTCAACAGTTTGCTCCACTGCTTCTTGAACAGCTTGGAGTTCAGCTATCCTTTAAAGAACAGTATTTGGGGATTTTAATGATTATTTTTCTCCTGGGTAGCTACTTCTTTTGATCCATGATAGAAACCCAGTGTGTTCAGACCTACTAGCCACCTTCCAGTACCTGAAGGGCCTCCAGCTACCTGAAAGCTGGAGAGGGGCTGTTTCCAAGGGCCTGGAGTGAAAGGATGAGGGGTAATGGGTTTCAATTAGAGAAGAAAAGGTTTAGACTGGATCTCAGGAAGAAGTTCTTTCCCTTGAGGGTGGTGGATCAGTGGAATAGGTTGGGGAATAGGTAGATGAATAGATTGAGGTTCCATCCTTGGAGATACTCAAGGAGAGGTTGGCCAAGGCTCTGAGCAGCCTAGTTGAGGGTGTCCCTGCTCCCTGCAGGGGGGCTGCACTAGATGCTCTTTGGAGGCCCCTTCCAGCCTTGGCCATTCTATAATTCCATGAATAATTCTCCACCAGGGACACCAAACAGAGCAGCAGCCTGATTTAGGAAGAGACATCTTACGATGTAAAGATAAATTAAGAGACCTCAGAAGATATAAAGATAAACTAACATGGCTACCTATAAGTTAGGCAAGATTGGGGTTGTTTTTCCTTCGAATGATCACTATGAAAGCCTTGAGCTGTGTTTGGGAGCTCAGCCCAGCAGAGCCCCCGAGGCCTCGGGGCGTTGCGAGGTGGTGGCGGCGAACGTTGTGCGGCGGAGGAGGAGAACATTGTGCGGCGGAGGAGGCGAACGTTGTGTGGAGGAGGAGGAGGAGAACATTGTTGGTGCTCCATTGCAGGTACTACCTCTGCTTGCAGCTGAGAGATGACATCGTGTCGGGCCGGCTGCCCTGCTCGTTCGTCACGCTGGCCCTGCTGGGCTCCTACACCGTGCAGTCGGAGCTGGGCGACTACGACCCCGACGAGTACGGCGCCGACTACGTCAGCGACTTCCGCTTCGCGCCCAACCACACCAAAGAGCTGGAGGAGAAGGTCATCGAGCTGCACAAGAGCCACAGGTAGGGCCGAGGGCGGCTGGGTGAGCAGAGTGCTGCCTTCAGGAGCAGGGGAAGGTGAACAGACCTCA
>JAOEGS010010767.1:13007-24275 GCA_025447755.1 Corythornis vintsioides
GGTAGGAGCAGAGTGCACAAGGATCTCTTCAAACCTCAGCATGCAAGGGGAGAAATGCTCAACAAAATGCCTTGCTTTGTTTTGGCTTTATTTTGGCTTTATTTTGGCTTTATTTTGGCTTTATTTTGGGTTTGTTGTTTGTTTTTTTTCCCCAGGATTCTGAAGGAGTGGAGATCATGCTGGGAGTCTGTGCAAGTGGCCTCTTAATCTATCGTGACAGGCTCAGGATAAATAGATTTGCCTGGCCAAAGGTTCTGAAAATTTCCTACAAGAGGAACAACTTCTACATCAAAATCCGGCCGGGGGAGGTAAGGGAGTGCTGACACTCTGGAGTTGAATTAATCTTCTCAAAAAAACCCATATTCTGATTGATTTGGTGATTTGTCTTTGTGCCATGCAAGCCTCTCCATTTATCTGTGCATCTCTATCCCATTTATATCAATCTGTGCCAGTTTTCTTGGGAAAGATGAGGGAAATAGTGGAACAGGCCAGATCTCTCTGGTCAGAAGATGGGGTGAAGCAGGAGTTTTGGCCCTGAGCATTCCAGGCCCACCACTGGCTCTGGAGGAGGTGATGGGAAGCCTCGTTCAGTGAGTGCCCTCTCGTGGCAAATCCTCCCCCTGGGGGCTGAGCACAGGCTAACCCAGGAACCAGGTGGTAAATCTTGGGGGAGAAATCCCAGGAGGATGGTGCCAGAGAGAAGAACTGTCTCCATTTGAAGTGCTGGCACAATAGTGGTGCTGTGATGGATGAAAAGCCATTTCTGTTTGTTGAGTTGATCTGCACAGCAGGACAGCATTGCTCTGTCACTGTAAACCTTAATCTAAAGCAGTGTGGACCAGACCAGTCCCTGTGAGGCCCATTGCTCACCTCTGGGTTCTTACCAGGCTGATGAGGTGAAAAGAAAAGGGTTAAAACCCTTCAGTGATGGTTATCTCAGGAATCTCCCAGGTCTTACCCAATCCCTTGGTTACTACAAGGGCAGAAACCATCCCCATTGCAAACCTCTTGCTAATTATCTGTGTTTTCCTCCCCAAAACCAATCCTCAGAGGTAGCCACTGGTGACCACTCCCAGCCAGCGTAGGAGAGGCACAGCCAGGGTTCTGCCCATGCATGTGGGCATTCACCAGGGGGAAGAGAGGAGCCTCCATTTGCTGCCCAGAAAGGGATGTGTGGCCTCCAGTACATCCTTTGTCTCTTTTTTTTCCTCCCCAGTTTGAGCAGTTTGAAAGCACTATTGGGTTTAAGTTGCCAAATCACCGTGCTGCAAAGCGCTTGTGGAAGGTGTGTGTTGAGCACCACACATTCTTCAGGTATGTGGATCTGTGTTTGTTTTTAGCCTAAAAGCATGAGATAAAGCACAGCAGAAAAAAAAAAACCCAGTTGTGTCTCCTTGACCAACAAGGTGTCTCTGAGCAGAACGAGGGAAGGCTGTTGCTTGCTTGGAAATTTGGAACTGTTTCACCCCAATTATTCGTGCTGGTTTTAAACCAAATGTTTGCAAATCACCAGATGGGTCCCAGTTAATCTGTGCTGTGGTATTATCAGAGGCAAAGGACTCTGCTGCACTTCAGATAGACACAGGGAGAGGACAACTGAGATGGAAAGTTACTAGGGGAGGTGGATGCTTAAAATAAAAGAAAATTTAAAAGCTATTTTTATTTAATTACTCAGAGGGGTCGGTGGAGTCTTTTTTGGTCCCCCAGAATATCCCATCCATAGCTGCAGTTTTCCTGTTACCAAGGAATTTTGCAGCAAAGAAAACGTGAGGAAAAATTTGGGCTAGTGGAATAAGTGCTGTGATGAGTTTGTGCTGAGGTAGTCAGCAGGGAGGTGTTTGGGAGGATGGGAAAGTTCCTCTCCTTGCCTAGAACCTTTGGTTGAGGCTCTGTGGCCATTCTTGGGTGATCCAGGCTGAGCAGCAGAAGACCTCAAAAGAAATTCAGTGTGTGTTTGGTGGGTGTTTGCTGATTCTGAATGGAAATTCAATGTCTATAATGTGTAGGCTCCATAGCAGCAGAGTGATTTCTTCAGCCAACTCCCCTGAGCCAAAACACAGAGGGTGGGAAGGCTCTGACCTGAAAAGTGTCAACCTGGCATCACTGGAAACCTGGCCTGGCCTTGATCTCGGCAGAGCAGCGCCGGCTTAAATTGGAAGTGGGGAGACACACCCATGTTGCAGCCCAGACCAGGGTCTCTGCTCTGATGAACACCTTTTTCAGCTGGGCTGCTTAGAAAACACCCAACCTGATTGTTGAGCAGGGAGGGAGGGAGAGATTCTTGCCCAGAAGGGAAAACTGAGCATCCTTGGAATCCCTTTGAGCGCAGCACCGCAAGCGGAGGCGACGGAGCCAGCGGACCCCCGACAAACAGTGGATGATTGTGGGGAGGAGGAGGGGGGATTAACGGGTGCCACTGCTCGGTGTTTCAGGCTCCTGCTGCCAGAAGCACCCCCAAAGAAGTTCCTGACGCTGGGCTCCAAGTTCCGCTACAGCGGCCGGACGCAGGCGCAGACGAGAAGAGCCAGCGCCCTGATCGACCGGCCCGCGCCCTACTTCGAGCGCTCCTCCAGCAAGCGCTACACCATGTCCCGCAGCTTAGATGGGGGTAAGAGCCTCTGCACCGGGCTTGCTGGAGGCTGGGCTGGTGGGAGGGTGCAGAGAAACACTGGGTGCTCACACAGGGTTCGCCTGGAGGTGGAGCTCTCGGTGGCATCGCTCTTCCCGGCTCCGGGGGTGGGTGGAGCGCCCGGGTTTGCCCAAGCGAGTCGGGTGTTGAGGATTTGGGAGGGTTTGGGTGAGTGATTTGGTTGGGTTTTTGGTTTAATTCCATGGGTTTTCCCATGGAGGTTTTTCATTTAAGTCAATGTGACCATTTGCAGATGAATTATTTGCCTTGGTGAGTAATAGCATTTGGTTCTGGTGACCTCATGTCTGAGATGTAAACTTGACCTAGGCAAGGAGTATTTCACACTGAGAGTGGTGAAATTTGTCCCAGGCTGCCCAGAGAGGTGGTGGCTGCCCCAGCCCTGGCACCATCCCAGGGGAGGTTGGTGCTCTGAGCACCCTGCTCTGGCTGCAGATGGCCCTGCTTCCCACAGGAGTGGACTGGGTGACCCTGAAAGGTCCCTTCCCACCCAGACCACTCTGATTCTATCAGATGAGCACTACCAGGCTTTTTCCTTTCGAGCTGTGAGGTGGAGAGTAAAATAGGCAGGTTAATCTCTGTGGTCCATGGGGGGGGATGGTTCTGCAGCTCCTCTAGGTTGAACCAGCGTGTGATTCAGAGTCTCAGCTACTTCATCAGCTGTTGCTGTTGTCAGCTGTCAAGTAAAAGAGGCTGTAGTTTATTTCTGTAGAAAACAAGGCAGAGACTAAACTCAGAATTGCTACAGATGGAAAAGAAAAGGCAAATTCTCCGTGGAACAAGCAGCTCATGATGAGCAGGGTTGATGGTGGGGAGTGGGTCAAGCTTGGATTTAGAAGCAGCAGTGCCAAGCCTTCCTTTTCTCCCCCTAAAGGTGCTGCTTGTCACTAATTATTTTGGAATCTTCTGATTCTGGTGTGCTTCTTGCTGGTTACCAAGCAACTGGTGACCCGATTGCTGTGCGTGTGTCTCACAGCAGAAATCGCCCTGCTGCGGTTTTCTGTTCAGAGCATCTAAACAAGACATTTCTCTCTGCTCCCTCTGCTTTCTGCTTTGTTGGGGTTGGGTTTTTTTATGATGTTAATTTGAGGAAGTCCAAATGGGGAAAAAAAGGGGGGGGGGGGGGTTTAACCAACCGTTATGATTTCTTCACTGGTGGGGTTAGTGCCACGCAAACGTGGTGGGAATGTTTGGCAATGTGATCCTGGAATCAACTGGAGTGTTCCTGTTGGCTTAGTGAGAAAATAATTAGCTAAAGAAGTGTTGTGATGCTGAGGGTGATGAGAGCCTGGTCCAGGTTGGCCAGAGAGGTGGTGGCTGCCCCATCTCTGTCCCCATCCCAGGGGAGGTTGGTGCTCTGAGCACCCTGCTCTGGCTGCAGATGCTCCCTGCAGGGTGGCTGGACTTGGATGGTCTTGGAATGTCCCATCCAAACCAATTTATGCCTCTGAAATTCATTAAATATTCAAGAGCTGAATGCCATCGCTGCCTGGAATTTTTCAGGCTGATGAGCTCACTTTTCCTGGCAGAGTTCAACACCCAGTAACACAAAGATCTCATTACTCTCTTCCCAGCTACCACGCCTGCCTTACATCAATATTGTCATTCCCCTGCCAGGCAGCACGTTCCTTCCCGTGCCTTTGATCTGCTTTGCTCCATTCTGACTGATTGAAAAGAATAAAATAAAGACAGAAGGAAAAACAAAACCTCTTCCACTCCCACGGCTGATGTCATCACTGCTTCTCCTTCTGTGTCCTGCCCCAGAACTGTGGCAAGACCTTGATTGATTGATTAGTATTTAATTCTATTGCTGCTTTGCTGCAGGAGCAGCACTGGCATGATGAGGATGTTCATTTGTCTGCATTTCTACAGCAGATCCAACTCTGTCACTGTTCTGCAACAGTACAAGTGTCTGAGCTACTCTCTGCTGCCAGATGCTTTGTACAATCAAGTTACTACTTTCTGTTTGTTTGGGTTTTTGTTTTTAAACATCTTCCCTGAAATTATGATAATATTTTGAGGTAATCTTTGCGAACAGTGGAAAAAAAAAATCAGATTTCTTTCCTCATTGCTTTACCATCTTGCTGCTGTTTAATGATGTTGGGCATAGCCACACGTGTGCACAGCCCCAGGCTGTGTTTGCTTCTGGAAAAGACACAAGCTTTACTCTTTTACTTCAAGTAAACAGCTTATTAAATGTACACACGTGTGCTTTTAGCTTCCTGGCAATGCTTTGTTTTTATTGCACGTTTTACTAACCCAGCTCTTTCCTTTTAGCATCTTCTCAGCCAAAAAAAAAAAAAAAAAAAATCATTAAGATCCATTTTCAGCCTTTCCCTTTTTCAAATATTTGCTTTTAGCATCAGTGAGTGAAAACCATGAAATGTACATGAAGGATTCTGTGTCTGCTGCAGAGGTTGGTACTGGCCAGTACGCCACAACAAAGGGCATCTCTCAGACCAACTTGATAACCACTGTGACCCCCGAGAAGAAGGCAGAAGAAGAGAAGGACGATGAAGAGGGCAAAAAGAAAAGAGCAGAGGAGGTCACCCCGGTCTCAGCAGCACGCCACGACACCAAGGTAGAGTCTGGGGAGGGTTGTGTCTCACTCACCTGCTCAGAGGGGTGCAGAATTGTTCAGGAGGGAGGGAGGGAGCTGGAATACACCCGGGAGAGGAAACCTGAATAGACCCCGTTGGATGGACGTGCCTTGAGTCAGGATTTTTACAGTCCTTTCCCCGTTCCCTGTGATGTAAAATTGATGTTGAAACTAATTTTAGTTTAAATGAGCCTGGGATTGTTCTTTGAAATCCCTTTATCAGTCAGCACAGTGTTTTTTACAGGATATTCAAGAGCTCTGTAGGACAAACCCCAGAATAGCCTGGCAGGGCTTGTTCTTATCCTTTGATTTTCAGTGTGGGCATCGTGGGCTTTAGATTTGGACAAGGCAACAAAACAGCTCCTTGTTCTTCCACGTAGCCCTGTGCTTTTTTCCCTCACTCCTCCCAACACTGTTCCCTCACATGTATCTCAGTGAGCAGTTTTTCTCTGTTCATTTTTGGGTGTCAGTATATTCTTACTTTTATTTTCTGGCTCACACAAGCATTTGCTTTCCTCGTTTGAAGTGTTGCATTGGAGGAAACTCAATTTGACTGATGATTCTCTGCTCAGTTGTAAACTTTGATTCTTCCCCCACCATCTCCACGCACCTCATTCTGCTTCCCATCTGCTGGGTGATTAAGATGAGGTGAATGAAGCAGAGGGACAGAGGAGATGCTGAATTTCAGAGGTGGACAGTGGAGAGAAAAAAGGTAGAATCAGAAAAGACAGGGTCCATCAACATTAAATTTTGACTCGAGATTGCTGCATGAAGCCCAAGAAGGAGACATTTGCAAGTGGTTTGAAGTTAGGCTTGGTTTTGGTTGCTTAATTTGGGAATACACGTTGCCTGAACTGGTCTGGTTAGAGAAGAGAGAGAAGCAAGATGTTAAGAGGAGAGCAGGGAGCTTTTCCCTGAAAATATAGGGCTTAAATTCCCTTCCTACCATTAACATACCTGGTAAAGATCAGGCTCAGAAGCTGGTGTGGGTCCAGCCTGTGTCTGACACCCAGATTCTGCCGGTGGGCTCAGGTTTGGCACCAGCTCATCCAGCCAAACACTGTTTTTTGGCTTTGAAGTAATTTGCTCACAGGAGCTGGGAGTGGCAGCAGGGTTGAAATGGCTTTTGTAGCTCCCTGGGGAGGTGCATGGTGGATTGAGCAGCTCAGGCTCCTTGGGCTCGGTCAGGAAATCAGTGTCACGGAGCCACCTGCACCTAGCTGGCTGTGGCCAAAACACCTCTGATCCATCGGGTAGGTCTGTCCTGGCAGAGTTCTGAGGTTTGTCCTTCTGAACAGCAGTTGTGAGAGGCTGACAGTCACCTGCTGAATCACCTCCCTCCTCCTACCAACTTTTTGTCGTTGAACGACCTCAAGGACCCGTTGAATTCCCTACAGGCAGAGTAGCAAAGCCATCGACCACCACTTTTGTGGTCACACTAGTAGCAAAACCACGTTTCTACCTCTTTGCTGTGAGTCACCTTCTGATTTGTTAGAAGTTGTGGCTGTGTCGGGCAGGGGTGAGGGCAGGCCAGTGGGGATGCCCAGCCTGGGTGGTGATGGGAGCTACTGGTGGTGTAGGTATTGAGCTAGGACATGTCTTTCCATCAGTAGCAGCCAGTATGCTCCACCTAAACCAGAATATGGTTTATTTAGGCTTAGGACCTAGATGTATCTATTTATTTAATATTGTAATGGAAGAGTTTGGGCACATAAGAGTTATTAACTCCTTGGGGTTTTAATATTACTATCAGAGTTGTCCGAGGCATAGATGGGAGGCATCTGGTCCCCATCCAGAAGTGCCACCCCCTCCAAAACACTGTCCTGAGCAGTGTTGGTATCAGGAACACATCCCCTCATCCTTTTGTTTGTCTCCACGTTCAAAAGCTCCTTGTGACCCACAGCCAGTCTGGCAGTGAAGGGAAACTGGCAGCACTGGGAGCTCCCCACACGACTGGAGTGGTTTTAATGCTGATCCCAGTGAGCTGACAAATGCTGGGTCAAGAAGTTGCCTTTTGAACCCACGCCCTTGATTTGTGATACCTGTGGTGTGAGGGAGCACACGCCCGTTAGAATCATAGAATAGAATCATTCCAGTTGGAAAAGCCCCTTGGGATCACCCAGTCCAACCATTCCCACTCTACACAGTTCACCCCTAACCCACGTCCCTCCAACCCACCCTGAAGCACCCCCGGGGCCGGCGACTCCACCAGCAGGGTGTCAGGCTGTGCTGTTACTGTTTGTGCTGAGCTCTAATAGAAATGATTTCTCGTCAGCGGAAGAAAATTCACTAATGACGGTTTTCTTTTTGTCCTTTTGCTTTCGCGCCTCGTTTGCCGCTTCTCCCCCCACCCCCGTCCCCAGCCCCCTCTGCTTGGCGCTGCCCCTCCCCGCTCCTCGCCATCCCCGCAGCCCCCGGCACAGCTCCGCAGGAGATGCAAGGAGAGCGCCGGGCCCGAGGCCCCGCCGGGTAACCGGGCGCCCGCCGACAGCCCTCGGAAGGCCGGCGAGCCGGAGCCCGCCGGGAGAGGCCCGCTTGTCCCGGCCCGGCGCGACTCGCCGTGCGGCTGCGGGCCTCGCGCCGCCAAGGGCGGGACCCTCTTCTCCTTCTCCTTGCAACTCCCCGAGTGCTTCCCTTCCCTCCTGGACGACGACGGCTACCTGTCGCTCCCCAACCTGTCCGACACCCCGCTCCTGCCCGCCAGCCTGCAGCGCTACCTGCCCATCCGCTCCCCTTCCCTCGTGCCCTGCTTCCTCTTCATCTTCTTCTTCCTGCTGTCTGCCTCTTTCTCAGTGCCATACGCCCTCACTCTCTCCTTCCCTCTGGCTCTGTGCCTCTGCTACCTGGAGCCCAAGGCGGCCTCCTTGAGCGCCTCACTTGCCAATGACCTGAGTGACAGTTCAGAGGAAGAGGTGTGTACCTCGGCAGCCCACACACGCTCTTGGCCGTGTCCAGCGCTTCAGCCCCAACCCCTGCGATTACCGCTCCTGTTTCAGAGCCTCGTTTCTGTCTGTGCTGATGTTAGAAGTTGGGGTGGGGGGTGGTTTGGGGTTTGGTTGGGATTTTGGTTTGGTTTTTGTTCACCGGGTGTTGGGTTGGGTTGGGTTTTGGTTCTGGTTCTGGGAGTGCAGCGTGGAGCCCGGGGTTAGGCACAACTGTGTGGAAGGGGCTTGGTTGGAACAGTGTCAGCTGAGGCACGACACAAATTGCCACTGGTTGGCTCTGAAGGACCTTCCAACCTTCATGATTCTCTGATTCTGTTGTAAACAAACCCACCAAGACATCTTCGAGTCACAGAATCGTTTTGGTTGGCAGAGACCTTTCAAATCATCCAGTCCAACCATCCCCAGCCCTGCCAGGGCACCACTGCCCCATGGCCCTCAGCACCACAGCTCCAGGGCTTGGAAACCCCTCCAGGGCTCACAGGGACTCCCCCCCTGCCCTAGGCAGCCTGGGACAGGCCTGGACACCCGTTGCAGGGAAGCACTGTTGTCTCATACCCAACCTGGTGCAACCTGAGGCCATTTTTCTTCCCTCTCTCAGTTTTTCCTGAGGATATTAAATACCATTTCCTGCTCATTATGTAAATGCCAATGCACATCCATTATGTAACTAGCTACCCAACAATAACAGGATGAAGGGCACCCTCACCAACTTCAGCATGTTGCAAATCTAGGTAGTCTCAGGCTTTTGCAAGAGCCTGTCAGCTGTGACCCGAGCCCAGAACGGTCTTTCTGGTCCAGCAAAACCCAGATGTGGATTTTCAGCCTTGATCCCATCTCTGCTGCAGATTAAATAGCTTCCCTGAGCTGAAATCCAGCCTCTCGAGGTCAGGCCGGGACAGATGTTCAGGGCATGCCCCATGGGGTGCCCTTTGCAGGGTTCTGTTGCCAGCAGGGTTATCCCAGGCAGACAAACCAACCACTGTGGAAGAGAAGTGCAGAGCAGTTCTGGAACTATGGGTGTGGTGAGATCTCCAGGTGGACAGGAATCCCCTGAAGTGACAGGGTAACTGGCATCTTGGTTTTGGTTTTTTTTGCTGGTGCCTACTTGTCTTTTGTTGACAGAATTAAATAATGAGTACATTTTTTTTTTCTCCTCAGTTTTTCCTTTCCCCTCTTCATCATAGAATCACAGGGTGCTCAGAGCACCGACCTCCCCTGGGATGGGGACAGGGCTGGGGCAGCCACCACCTCTCTGGGCAGCCTGGCACAGCCTCTGCCACCCTCACTACCCCAAATTTCTTCTTTCTCTACAGTCTCAGTCTCCCTCTTTTAGTTTCAAACATCCCCCCTTGTCCTGTCCCAACAGCCCCTGCTCAAAAGTCCCTCCCCATCTCCCCAGCATTGCTGGGGCTCCTCTGGCCCTGCTGCAGCATCTCCCTGGCTCTGCTGTGCTGAGGACTCCAGAGCTGGTCACATATGCAGAAATTCTTAACCAAGCCCCCAGATGAGACACTCTCAGACTGGGTGGCCGTGCCTGTCCCTGCTGCTGCCGTGCTTGTCCCCAGTAAACCAGTGGAATCTGTGCAATCTGCCACTGGTTTTGTAACACTTGGTGCAGGATTTAATTTCCTTTTTACAGAAAGCCAAACGCAGCATCAGTTTATCCTCTGAGTACAGCATCTGTAGCTGCTTTGGGCTTGCTGCTGCCAAACCCCTCTGTCAGAATGTGCAGTTTCTGAGGGCACCCCAAATGTCACCTCCTCTCTTTGTGTCCTCATTTCATGGCAGCGTTGAGGTCTCAATGGGCATTTGCCCTGCCCGTGGATTAACCTGATGGCAGGAGCAGCAACAGTGGCCACGCTGGGGTTACCTAACCCATCATAGACTGGGAGGGGTGGGAAGGGAACTCTGGAGAGCATCGAGTCCAACCCCCTGCCAGAGCAGGGGCACCCAGGGCAACCCACACAGGAACAGAGCCAGGGGGGGTTGGGATCTCTCCAGAGAAGGAGGCTCCACAGCCTCCCTGGGCAGCCTGGGCCAGGCTCTGATGCCCTTACAGCAAAGAAATTCCTCCTCATGTTGAGGTGGAACTCTCTTTTTCAGCTTTGTTGGACTCTGTCCAGTAGATCCCTGTCCCTCTTGAACTGGGGAGTCCAAAACTGGACACACTATTCCTGGAACCTCCCTGGACCTACTGGCCACACTTTTCTTTATGCACCATCTCTCAGTTCCTCTCAGAAAGGGGTGTAGTTGGGAAGGACTGAGCATGACAACCTATCAAAACAGGCTTTTTGGTGTCACTTGGAGGTGTCCCGTGGTGCTTCCCAGCAGACACCACAGACTTGTGCCTAATCCAGGGGGAATTTCATGTCTGGGCTATTGCATGACAGTGGATGTGTTTCTCACTCAGGCATGTCTGCATTTCATTGCCAAAACAAATCACAGCACGTCCCACCACGTGGTAGAAGGGGTGGCAGCTGCAGCTCCTCACCTGCCTGTCCTCCCCCACCCACCAGCAGCTCCACTGTGGCCACCTCAGCTCCTGGCTCTGGAGAAAACCTGACTTAACTCATGATAACCCCAGAGCTTTATTAAAAGTAACTCTGACTGTGTGAATTCCAACTCCATGATCCCCCTGAATGGATCTCACACCTTGTGGTGCTCTTGATCACCCTGGAGCAGAGGGTGTGGAGATGGTCTCTGCTGCCAGAGACACAACCCACCCCTCAGAGCTCACCCCCTTCTGTGTCTGCACCTTGGCAGCCACTAGTTCTACAGGGTTCCCTTTTGATGTTCCCAACTGCAGGTTCTTCACTGTGTCACCATCCTGAGTTGCAGGAGGTGTTTGTGCCTTGGCATTAATCTTTTAATTCCTTCTCAGTGGAATTAGTTAATTTTTCTTTTATTATATTCTTCTTTTTTTGAAGTAGGAGTGACAATGCCTAGAACCATAGATGTGCTTTGGTTGGAAGAGACCTTTCAGATCATCAACTCTGTGGGTTAACCCAGCCCTGCCAGGGCAGCACTGCCCCATGGCCTCAGCACCACAGCTCCAGGGCTTGGAAACCCCTCCAGGG